>JARPMJ010007364.1:0-43624 GCA_033366665.1 Phoxinus dragarum | reverse complement strand
CCTAGGCCTATAAATACGAGCATAGCTGTCTAACACACCGATTTTCGTCACGAAAGCGACGCAGCGTGGGCACGCATGGCATGAGACGCAGTACTCGTTCCCTCTCCTAGAGAGAACCGAGGTTACGTTAGTAACCGAGTACGTTCTCTTACGTAGAGTTCTCTCGTACTGCGTCGAAGAACGCTACGGGAACCCCCTGTAAAACGCTGTGCGTGCTCTTGGACCGACACAGACACCTAAGGGCGCGCGCGCCCTGGCATACAAGTGCCTTCCCAAGAAATATAAGGAGAGCGGCTAAAAATAGCATCATCCCTTTATAGTAGTGCCTCTAAGGGCATAATAACATATATATGAATATTATATAAATATATATATATGAGGGGTAATAGCATGCTCATGGGACACCATGTCAGTGAGTTATGCTTAAACATTGAAGTGACCTGGGCCGCAAACGCAGGGCAGGAACACTGAAAACATAGTCTTCTAGACCGAGAGCAGTTTTGGCCTGCAACGCAGGAACCTCTAGGTTATAGAACCTTATAAATGTAGACGGGGAGGCCCAGCCTGCCGCCATACAAATATCTTGCAACGAGATTCCGCTATACCAAGCCCACGACGAGGCCATGCCTCTCGTAGAATGTGCTCTGATGCCCAGGGGGCATTCCAAACCTCTAGATGCGTAGGCTAGCGCAATGGCATCCACTACCCATCGAGATAGGCTCTGTTTCGTCGCAGCACGTCCTTTAGAGCGCCCACTGAACGAAACAAAAAGCTGCTCCGTCTGTCGAAACACAGCGGAGCGGGACACGTAAGCTCTTAATGCCCTGACCGGGCAAAGGAAGCTATTTCCGTCCTCAGAGGTCGGCAGAGCCGACAGGGAGATGACCTGAGCCCTGAACGGTGTGTTGAGGGACTTAGGTACATACCCATGTCTCGGTTTCAACACGACTATAGAGTCGTTGGGCCCGAAACTCCATACAAGAGGCTCTTGCTGAGAGCGCTTGCAGATCCCCCATACGCTTCACTGAAGCGAGAGCCAAAAGAAACACGGTCTTGAGAGATAGGTGTTTCATGTCAACTGAGTGAATAGGCTCGAAAGGGGCCCCTTTCATAGCGTTCAACACCGTAGAAAGGTCCCAAACGGGGACTGAAGGAGGCCTTGGAGGATTCAACCTTCTGGCTCCTCCAAGGAAACATACCACCAGGTCGTTTCTGCCCAGTGCATGGCCAAGCGTCGGATTGACGAACGCTGATATGGCTGCCACATAGACTTTGAGCGTGGATGGGGTCCTACCCTTCTCCAACAGCTCTTGTAGGAAGGAGAGAACCTCCGTTTCCCCACACTGAAGAGGTGATAGACCTTGGTCTGAGCACCAGTCAGAGAACACCGACCATTTGGACGCGTAGAGCCGTCTAGTAGACGGGGCCCTAGCCTGCTCGATCGTGTCTAACACTCCTCTTGGGAGTTTAGCGGGTACCCGTTTATGGCCCACACATGAAGGGACCATAGCTCTGGGCGAGGATGCAAAATCGAGCCCCTGGCCTGCGAGAGAAGGTCCCTCCTCACTGGGATCGGCCACGGAGCAGTACTCTTGAGCTGCATCAAGACTGGGAACCAGGGTTGATTCGTCCAGTATGGTGCTACAAGAAGCACTGAGCATCGGCTTTCTCTGATTCGCTCGAGCACTTGGGGCAGGAGCGAGACAGGGGGAAAAGCATAGAGCGGACGGCGGGGCCAGACTTTGGCCAGCGCGTTCGCGCTCTTTGAAAAGAATTCTGGGCAGTGAGCGTTTTCCTGGTTTGCAAACAGGTCTATCTCCGCTCTGCCAAACTTTTTCCACAGCAGACGCACTGTCTGTGTGTGTAGGGACCATTCTCCTGTCGGAACATTGTTCCGTGAGAGTCTGTCTGGTCCTACATTCAGGCGACCAGGCACATGGATCGCTCTCAGCGAGCGCAGGTTGTGCTGGGCCCATACCAGTATGCGTTCCGTCAGCCTGTAAAGGTTTCGGGATTTCACGCCACCCTGGCGGTTTATATAGGCTACTACCGACGTGTTGTCCGAACGGACTAGGACGTGGTGTCCCTTTATCCGAGGACAAAAGCGCCTCAGCGCTAAGTCCACTGCCATCATTTCTAGGCAGTTTATGTGCGGTAGTTCGACTCGTTCTGCCCACTGGCCAAAGAACGGTCTGCCTTCGAGCAGTGCTCCCCAGCCTGAGGTGGACGCGTCCGTGGACACCACCTTCAGGCTCGAGGAAGTCCCCAGGCTTACACCTGACCGGTACCAGTCTGACGCTCTCCATGGTGTCAGGGCTGAAACGCATTCCTGATTGACCTTGAGGCGATAATGACCGTGAACCCATGCTCGGCGCGGTACACGCGCTTTCAACCAGAACTGCAGTGGGCGCATGCGCAGCAGGCCCAACTGCAGAGCTGTCGATGCTGCGGCCATAAGGCCTAGCATTTTTTGAAATCTCTTGAGCGGCACTATATGGCCGCTGCGGAAGGATTTCGCCATCCGCAGGGAATTTTGCCTGCGTTGTGATGACAGTCGAGCCGTCATAGACAGCGAGTTCAGCTCCAGTCCCAAAAAGGAGATCCTTTGACTGGGAAACAGTGAACTTTTCTCCCAATTGACTCTCAGACCTAAGCACTCGAGGTGATCGAGAATTATGGTCTTGTGGCGGCTGAGTTCTGAAGGTGATTGCGCTAGAATCAGCCAATCGTCCAAATAATTCAGAATTCGAATGCCGCGGAGTCTCAGGGGTGCCAGCGCCGCGTCCATGCACACTGTAAATGTACGAGGTGCTAGAGACAGGCCGAATGGCAGGACTGTGTACTGATATGCCTGGCCCTCGAAGGCGAATCTCAAAAATCGCCTGTGACGTGACGCAATCTGTATGTGAAAATACGCGTCTTTCAGATCTATTGCCATAAACCAGTCTCCTCGGCGAACCTGCGCGAGGATAGCTCTGGTCGTGAGCATTCTGAACTTTCGCTTTGTCAGCGCTCTGTTCAGATGCCTGAGATCTAAAATGGGTCTGAGACCCCCGTCTTTTTTCGGTACCAGAAAATATCTGCTGTACAGACCCCCTTCGCTCTGAGCTTGAGATAGAGGCTCTATGGCCCCTTTGCTCAATAGCTTCGCTATTTCGGCTCGAAGTAGATGTGCTACTTCTGTTTTCACCGTAGTTTCGAACTTTCTCCGTGAAACGGGGAGGGCGTCGATGAAACTGTAGCGAATAGCCTCTTCTTATAGTCTCTAGCACCCATTCTGAGACCCCGGGAAGTCTTTCCCATGCATCTGCACGTGTGACTAGGGGTTGAATGTAATCCGGGCCCTGGTCGCGAAATGGCGGCGACACGAGAGCAACCGTGTGCTGTGACATGGACGCCGTGGCGTGTGAGGCGGGGGGCATGTTTAACACAGTATGCATCCCGCGCGCGCTCGGCTCTCTGTGTCGAGAGAGAGCGCGCGGGACGAGTCCCGTAGGGCTCGTTATGCTTGTGAATAAACGTGGGCGCTTGGTGGCGGGCACATTTATAACACCGGGGACACTGTGTTCGTGTACTGACTGATCGTTCGTTAGTTTTGTTTTTACAGAAACCGCGGAACGTGCAGAGTGTAGTGGTTGTGGGCAGTGGCGCAAAAAGTGGGTATGCGCTATATGCGGCGCATAGGGGCGCCAGCGCCAGCGGGGGCGCCAAAGCGATGGTAATTTTTTTTTTTTTTTTTTTTTTTTTTTAAATTAGAATTTCTATTTGTGAGCTGCTGTTGTGCGTTTCTAAATAATTTATGCATTTCCTCAATGTTATATAACCCTAGAGGACTAACTGGCTAGAGTAGGCGCCCTCATAAGATTCCATCATAGAATTTTGAATTAGAAGAGGGGGGATAATATCGCGAGCGGGCGGGGGGCGCCGTGAGCGCTGAGCGAGCAGGTACGAGTAGAGTTGTCGTCAATAAAGATGGATAAAGTAAAAAAGCTGTCGGGGCTAAAAATAGAAAAAGAAAGACTGAAAAGGGAGATGGCATGTCAATTGATGCGCTAGCAGCTAAACGAGTGGATGGTGAAAGGCAACAGGTAGGATTTAAAGTGTGACGTCCACGCATAGCCTACTGGCCATCGGCGCCATAGACATCATATAGATAGACGCCCTATCGACCGCTACTGCCTATTAGCGCGGTCGAGCCGTGGAGCCGCCATCTTAGACCGGTCACCCGCTCCACTCAGTGTCATCTGTATGGCAGGTGCAATGAGCTGTCAGTGCATTTAATTAATCATAACTCACTGAAGACCCAACTGATTTGTCACGCGGGTTTTTTTTCTGCAAATGTCATTCATGTAGCTATGATACAGGACACATGGTTCGGCATATTTTAATATTCATAGTAGGCTTAACAGTAATATAATATTCTGATATCAGATTTAAAGTGACCAGACGTCCAAAATCAAAATATGTGATGTAGGATATAAGGTATTTTATAAATCACACACTATAAATATGATAAAGAAGCAGAAACAGATAGTTTCAGTAAAGTAAGATATTTTTAATAAGTTGAAGAAACAATAATGATGTGACACACACACACACACACACACACACATATATACACTTACTCTCTCTCTCACACTCACACCCACTCGATTTGCGCATCGCCGTCATGTGTGTATTAAAGTTAACGTTACACAGGTAACTTAAGTTAAAGTTATTAACTTACATAGATTGCTTCCTGATATCACGTGCGCAAACACAAATAACCTGTATTTATATATGCTTATACTACAGGGCCGTTGAATGCTTGTATCTGATAACCGAGAAGCTCTTGTAATTATTACTTTACCCCGCCTCTCCATGCCGAGTGATGCAGTAAACACAGCCTAGCTAACGTTAGCTGGCTACGATTTCAGTCCAGTAATATCAAAGATCCTTGCTCCTTCTCAATTATCTGGTAATATTCTATTCACAAAATACAACCAAAAGTACGGTAATGTTAAAATTTACTTGTTAAAAGTAATCCCGGGCCCTATATTGCGCTGGTCCGCCGATTAGAACAGGAAAATGCTCCACAGTGCTCTGGAATCTAACTGCTGCTAAGCAACGAAACTAGGAGTACGACCGGTTTAAGATGGCGGCCGTATTTCTCGGTGCCCAGCGGCCAATAGGGCATCTAGTCTCTATATAATATCTATGATCGGCGCTACCGGGAGATTCCCGGTCCTTTTTGGGCCGATACATCTAATAGGCCTACTTTTTTTTTTTTTGTCTTCACAGCCCATAAAACTCGTAGCTGCTACATCGGAGGCCCGTTCGTTTTTTTTATTTTTATTTATTATTATTATTAATTGGCAATGCTGGGTTAGTGCCGGTGTGTAATCCATTGGTCAAAAAGTCAGTGTTAGGTTTTTTTCTGACATTTTTCATGAAACACGTAGATCAGCGGCCCATTGGTTCTTTTCTTGATTGACACTGGGCTGACCCAATCACATCTTTATTGTGAAGTATAGAAATAAGTACAAAACTAGTTATGAAAGTTTCCTTTATTTTTCAGTGCATTTGTTTTACAATAGGCCTATATGGCTATTACTATCATGGGATTAATATTATAACTATTATTATGTAGTGTAATGTAGACAGACACTGTAACTAAAAGAGGTTTGCATTTTTCTTTGTTTAATTTGCACACTGAATATGGGTTGGAGCTTTTAATTTTGAACTCTCAAAGTGCACCAGATTGATGAATTTAACATTAAAAAGCACAACATTTTCTTACGGGGGTGCATGCCCCCGTACCCCCCTAGAGGGACAGAGTTCAATTTTATTAATAAATAGCTATTTTATACTTATTTTATATGTTAACTCTCACTCGTTCCTCACTCATTACATTGGACACTTTTTTTTCTTTTTTGTTTGTTAGTTTGTTTGGGGGGTGGGGGGCGCCTAATTTGTTGCTGCATACCCCTCTGACACTGGGTAGTTGCGCCCCTGGTTGTGGGCACTTGGTAGTGGGCACGCTTACTACATGTAAGCACAATCGATCTGAGTCGATTTTATGTGTGCAAACCCTGTGTTGAACGGGGCTGCTGCTTGCACGGGTTGAAAAACCGGGCTCTGGTCGCGAAATGGCGGCGACACGAGAGCAGTCGTGTGCTGTAATATGGGCGCCATTGCAGCGTGATGCGGGGGCGCGCTTAATCGAGCGGGCAGCCCGCGCGCGCGCTCAGCTCTCTCAGCTGAGAGAGAGAGCACGCGGTGCGAGCTCCGTACGGCTCGGCATGTTTGAGAATAAATGTGGGTGCGTGAACGCAGGTACATTTATAGCACTGGGAGTACTGTCTATTAGAACTGACTGACCGTGCATCGGTTTCGCATAGAAACCATGTGACATGTAGCTTGTAGTGATTGTGGGCACTTGAAAGCGGGCACGCTCACTACATATAATGCACAACCGACATTGAGTCGATTTTATGTGTGCAAGCCCTGTATTGTGTGGGGCTGTGCTTGTGTGTATGAATGGGCACTGGGTCGTGGGCATACAGTTACACACATTACATCATCGGCTGTGGCCGGGGACACCGTGTAGCACAGAGAGTACTGTCTATCAGAACCGACTGACCGTGCATTCGTTTCGTTTTTACAGAAACCACGGGACATGCAGTGTGTAGTGATTGTGGGCACTGAAGAGCGGGCACGTTCACTAACTTACATGTATTGCACAATCGACACGAGTCGATTTTATGTGTGCAAGCCCTGTATTGTGTAGGGCTGTGCTTGTGTGTACGAATGGGCACTAGGTCGTGGGCATTACGGATACACACATTACACCATCGGCCGTGGCCGGGACACCAGAAAATACATTTTCAGATTTACCTGGGGCGTCGTGAAAACGGCGTTTGTGTGCAGGCAAACGAGCATTGATGCCGATTTGGTGACTGCAAAATACACTGGCACGGTCGCGTATGTTGGGACTGTGCGAGCGAGACATTTTAGTGAAATCCGGCCGCGGCGGGATTTTAACACTGTAGCTTTCCTCGAAGCAGAAAGTGCGCATCCTGGCTGAAGACGGGGCTTTCCGGGACTCCGCGATTTCTTCGTGAATTCAGGAAGAAAAGAGCGCGGGTCGTGAGGACGGTAACGTACGTTCCTCTGCAGAAAAACAGCCATCCAGCCGGTAAGCGCATCGATGCTGGTCTTTCTCCGTCGACGCTCACGAGCGGCGGGGGAGGGGAGATCCTCGGAGCTCGCCCATCCCTCGCTCTCCGAAGCGAGAAGCGAACAGCAGTCGTCATCCCCCTCAGATGCGGCTAGCTGGTCGTCGTCCATGACAGACAAAGCGGCAGGCTGCGGCTTTTGTTCGTCGAAGAGCAACTCCAGCGAAGCGGAGAGAGGAGCTAGCGGCGGCGGCGAGCTCCTCGTGGCGGGGGGTTCCGGAACCCGCTGAGCGCGGCGCTTTTTACGGCGCGGCGCTACAGGGGGTGGGTTAGCAGCTTCGGTGAAAGATGCCAGGCGAGTCCGCAGAGTCGCGCTGGGCATCATTTCGCAATGATGGCAGCCGCCATCACCGAGAGCGACAGCTGCATGATCCTCGCCCAAGCAGGAAACACAAGCACGTGGTCCCCGTCGATGAGCGCAGCTCGGCAGGAGCCGCAGGAAACACGAGACATCTTTAAAAGACGCTCGCTGCTCTTTGTAAAAAAAAAGTGTGTGACGCAGTAGGCGAACACCCACACACAAAACACACACAAAGTGATAAAAGGATATATCCACGCCGGAGAAGCGCAGCAGGGAACGGCGGCTGAAGGCGGCGATGACCAGCGGCTTCAGGTAAGGGCTCGTCCTGCTGAGGTGCTGTATCAGACGGCTGTGGCGGCTCGAATCCAATCCAACGATGCGTGCAGCTTCGTGAATTAAGAAAAATCGGTGTGTTAGACAGCTATGCTCGTATTTATAGGCCTAGGCCACGCCTGTTTCGGCGGGAGATGACGCAGAATGGGCGCGAAGCGTCCTCATTGGTCAGCGTCTCTGGCCTCGCATAGGCTGTGCTTTTCCAGCAGAGCAGCCAATGGGTGAGCTGTATTGCTCCGCCTAGGGTTGTATGCTATAGAAAAGTGTTTTACATATTTACAAAATTAAGGATTAATTTTTAGGCTTCAATCTCGACAAAGAAATACTTTCCCGTAGCGTAGCGTTCTTCGACGCAGTACGAGAGAACTCTACGTAAGAGAACTTCAGTATTCTCAGATATATTCAGAGCAGGAGCTTTGTGTTTCATTGTATGCAGACAATCTCATTTCATCTGTTGAAGTTTTTGGATATTTATTTGGGTGTTTATATTGGATATTTCAGGAGAGGAAACTGCAGTATATTCTCTACAGAATGTCGTCGTGCTTTGGTTTGGCCATGTAGACATCAACCTTAACCTTTCTTTTGTAGTATGTTTTAATTATATGTGGAAAATTAGTTTCAGATGGTTCAGAAATTTCAATGGTGAAAACAAACAAGCATGCAATAATTTCCAATTTCAGTAAAACTTTGTAAAGACATTAAAGCCAAACCTGTAGGTGTGTGTTGAGGCAGTGCACTGGGGCTCTTTTAGGGTCCATGAGGGCTTTAATGGCCTCTGAGAGCCCCAGCCGGATCTCAGCACCAGAACATCATGAACACATTCAACTCTCTCTGTGTGTATATGACAAACATGCTCAGAGTTTCCACATCAACACCACTCCTTACTAGTCAATGAAACACATCAAATAATGGCATCAGGTCAAACCAGAAACACTGATGACAATAGAAAGCAAAAGCATTTTGTCCATAATAACACAATACAGAATGCAATTATACAATGCAAAAGAATGTACAGTATGTCAAAATCAGTAGAAATATTAATGTTATAACAATGCAAAACATATAAAGATGTATAAAGCAAAACAAATGGCAATACATTCAAAAAGTTCAACTGCAGTAAAACAAGGAACACACACACACACACACACACACACACACACACACACACACACACACACACACACACCTGCATGCTTATATGACTATAACTATAAACAAGGCTGTGCGGTGGACTCATCTAGCCGTCATTGTCTCCTGTCATCCCCATTGTGGCTCTCTTCACCATTCCTCCATGGCTCCTCCCTCAATTAACACCGGCTGTGGACATGTCCAGAACATATGACCCAAAGTGACTCTTCTCTTCTCTGTTATGTCATATTTCTGGAAATATTCTTGCCAGTTTACTCCTAGATTATCTATATGGATTATTATCTTAAATTGCTGTAATCCATACCTGACACAAACACATGTTGAATGAATTTGTCTAAATGCTGACTGCCAGACTGACTCTTACACTTCAATATAAAAGTCCAGGAACAAACACAGGGAATATGTAACAGCCAGCTTGTTAGATCTCCACTGTTGATATGGATTGTTGAAGACTTTATCCTGTTCACTGATAAAGTGGCAAAAATGGTGTGCTGTGTTCTCAATGTCATGTGGCTCTGATGTGTATAGCTCATCATAAAAAAACATAAAAAAAAACATTAAACTGCTTGTTAATGCTTAACTCATCTGTGGTTATTTCATGTGACTTCTGAGTTTCTGCATATAGTTTCATTTTTCTGTCTCAATTGGTGTGTAAACAACTTGCTAGCCTTTTTCGCCATACTTTAATTCTTGCTGTTTAGATCTCAGATATTACCTCTCCTCTGCCTCCATGGTTAAGGTATCTAGTTCTGACGGGGGATCTAGAATGCTCTTGATCTATATCATTTATCTTTGAGATAATCTGATTGACCCACTCCATTATTTTTTCCGTCATGCCCGCACTGTATGAAATTATTTTGTCTTCACCGTCTCCCAGAAGTTATGATGAGTCATACCCGGCACGCGGTTTGTTTCAAGAAAGTAATCTATCAGATTAGATATAATTCAACAAACTTCTAATAAGCCAGTAATCTAGAATCTGTGAATCTCCACACACTCCGTGACGGTGTGTTGTTTTGAAAACAGAGAGTGATCACTACATGGTCAGAAATGACTATACATGTGTATTCACATAACAACAACAACAACAACAAACTTTATTTATAAAGCACTTTAACACAATACAAATTGATCCAAAGTGCTGTACATAGTGCATAACAGGACTACACTATAACAACAATTACAGGTTTCCGAAAGCTAAAGAATAAAAATATGTTTTCAGAGTAGATTTAAAAATGTCCAATGAAGGAGCAGACCTCACATGATAAGGCAGAGCATTCCAGAGCTTGGGTCCAGCCACAGAAAAGGCCCGATCACCCTTTAATTTGTAGCGACTTCGTGACACATTTAAAAGCAAGTGATTTGAAGATCTAAGTGCCCTAGCAGGACAGTATGGCACAATAAGATCACAAATATATCTTGGTGCACAGCCAGACAATGCCTTATAGACAAACATAAGGATCTTAAAATCCACTCGAAACTTAATAGGAAGCCAGTGAAGGGATGCCAAAACAGGAGAAATATGATCCCTCTTCCTAGTCCCAGTTAAAAGTCTTGCAGCTGCATTTTGTACAATTTGTAAACGAGATAGTGAAGATTGAGGAAGACCACAATAAAGAGAGTTGCAATAATCTAATCGTGATGTTACAAATGCATGAATTGCAACTTCTAAGTCTTTGCTTGAAAGAATGTTCTTCAACTTTGCAATCGATCTTAAATGGAAAAAGCTTCCTCTAATAACAGCACTAATTTGTTTATCAAAAGATAGTGAAGAGTCAAAGATCACTCCCAGGTTTTTGATTTGTTTGCGCACATTTGTTGAGAGAGGACCTAATTGGCCTTTCAGAGCAGGAGAGGAATCTGCCGGACAACCTAAAATTAAAACCTCTGTTTTATCCTCATTTAGCTGCAAAAAATTACTTGTCATCCATCTCTTGATATCATCTACACAGTCCAATAACACATCACATGAAGCGGTGGTGTCAAGCCTTACTGGAAGGTAAAGTTGAGAATCATCTTCTGCTTAAATACTGAGTGCATGGAGGAATATAGGCTAGCCTATTCCGCGCTCAAGCACAAATCTTGCCGCAACGGCAAAAGCAGACTAATGATAATATGTCTGAAAAAATAATGAGGCATTTTTATTGTTTATTAATAAAATATATATTTCTAAATCAGTGTCAGCTCCAAACATATATACATATATATACATCTCCGCTGTAAAGTGGATGCGCCTTTAGAGAGAAATGCACCTTTCATATGGATTACAGCCTAATCAGCCGGTATTTGCTTTCGATTCACATTTTTTAGTTTAAAAGTGGACATTTCGAGCTTTATATAGAAATATTCATCATATTTTTGAGGCTATACACTGTATTTCAGTTCATTATTGAGACGCGCTCCAGTTCACGCATGGAGATAATTATAGCGCGCCCTGTTTGTTTTATTTTATTTTACAAAAGCAAAACGTTTTCTTGTGAGTTTACCCAAATAAAAGTACTTGCGACTGATGCATTATTCCTTTCTGTATGACCAGAAAAGATTGAGTATTTAAAGTTGTTTCCACTGTTGATAGGAAAATGCAAGTGTTTAAAGAAAAAAATTATGCGTCTCTGTCCCCAGCACATTTCAAACCAAACTGACGCCCATGGGTGAGAGCACCAATACCATTGACAATGCGAGTCGCAATCGTACTGTATAAACTCGGTAGCTGTCATTGCACATGCGCATTCCTTTCAGATTTGGTTTTCAGTCCGATTAAGTGTTTACATGTTCTCTTGATCGGATTACAAAAGGAATAAACCACCCCTTTCAATCCGATCGAAATTTCAATCGGATCGAGCTCAATCGGATCAATTAAAGGAGAACTCCGGTCAATTTTAACATTGAGCTCAATTTTTAGTAAATTTGGAGTGCTGTCAATACAGAGAACAACGACAAAAATCGGTGTTGCCTACACTGTTTTATCCTATTTTTAAAATTTGCACCCTATTGACTTGAATGGGGCAAGTTTTAAACCTGCTTTTATCCTCTTAACATCCTTGATGTGTCATACAAGTGCCCAGCCATGTTGAGTGATTCCTTCAGAGTGAACACGAGTGAATCTGACTGCAGTAGATGTGAAAGATATGAATAAAAATGATGTTATATCAGCCAGCGCACATACCTGTATTTAGTTCCTGTTTTCGGTCGAAGTCCAAAGTAGTCAATTGTCGAGTTCACGCGCGTGATCATAGTAACTAAACCTATGCGCATGAACTCGACAATCGACTACTTTGGACTTCGACCGAAAACAGGAACTAAATACAGGTATGTGCGCTGGCTGATATAACATCATTTTTATTAATATCTTTCACATCTACTGCAGTCAGATTCACTCGTGTTCACTCTTAAGGAATCACTCAACATGGCTGGGCACTTGTAATGACACATCAAATATGTTAAGAGGATAAAAGCAGGTTTAAAACTTGCCCCATTCAAGTCAATAGGGTGTAAATTTTAAAAATAGGATAAAACAGTGTAGGCAACACCGATTTTTGTCGTTGTTCTCTGTATTGACAGCACTCCAAATTTACTAAAAATTGAGCTCAATGTTAAAATTGACCGGAGTTCTCCTTTAAGGTGTTTACATGAAGGTTTTTCAATCCGATTGAGCCTTCAATCCGATTATAAGGGTCCATGTAAACGCAGCTAGTGATATGAAATGTTGTACTTCTGAAAAATGAGGGCCAAGGGGAGCATATAAAGGGAAAACAATAAAGGTCCCAAAATAGATCCCTGGGGCACACCAAACAAAACAGGCGCAGATGACGAGGAACAATTTCCTACATTTACAGAAAAAGTTCTCTTTCCGAGGTAGGAATCAAACCACTTTAATACAGTGCCCTTGACACCTACCATACATTCTAGCCGTTTAAGAAGAATCTTGTGGTCAATGGTATCAAATGCAGCGCTCAGGTCTAACAAAACCAGCACAACACAGGAGCCTGAATCTAGAGCCAGCAAGATATCATTAGTAACCCTCAGCAAAGCTGACTCTGTGCTATGCAATGATCTAAAGCCAGACTGGAACATGTCCAGAATATCAAAAGAATTCAAATAAAACTGGAGCTGTGAGAAAACTACTTTCTCTAAAAGTTTAGAGATAAAAGGCAGTTTAGAAATCGGTCGATAGTTACTGCACATTTCTGGATCAAGCTGAGGTTTTTTCAACATAGGTTGCACAATTGCATGTTTAAAACTATCTGGAACGACACCTTTGGCTAAAGAGCTATTAATGATAGTGGTTACTAGGGGTGTAAATATCAATCGATTCGTATCGATACATCGATTATACAGCCGGCGATTCGATGCATCGTTGCGTCCGCAAGAATATCGATTAATGTGCTTATTTTGCCGCCTGTCATTTTTCAGCATCCACTCCGACATATGCGTGCAACCTACTCCTAAGCTGCGGGTGGCGATATCCTCATTATTGTCTTCTACGTCACACTGCTTCACGCGCCGCGCGCATTACGTTTATGTTCACAGTTCACACACTGTTGAGTCTGACTTTCAAGAGCGATGGAACCGTCAGAGCGAGCTGGCAATGAAAGTGAAACGTTACACACTCCAGTCGGCGTCAAGTCATGGGTGTGGAAGTATTTTGGCTTCAGGAAAATAGATGGAGCACTGGTAAGAGATGTTGCGGTTTGTAAAGAGAAAGACTGTCAGTGTGAGATAAGATACTGCAGCAACACGTCGAATCTCTCCGCACATCTGAAAAGGCGCCATGGTATTGATGTCTTTTATTCTTATTACAAATTATCTGATTGCACTTTATTGTAACTGTAGTAGATGCAGTAACTGTTCTATTTTCTGTTAATTTGCAGTGCATTGAGCACAAATGCTATAGTGTAACATACACATTATTATGTGAATAGATAGAATACTGTTTCTGTATTCTCAATAAAAGGCTAATTAAATGATTTATTTTTGTTGATTTATTTTGAAACTTAATAGATATCATCATGTAAAAATATCGAGCATTGAATCGTATCGAATCGAATCGAATCGTATCGCGGGGAATTCTGAAGTATCGAAAATAATCGAATCGTTGGCTTAAGAAATCGGTATCGTATCGAATCGTCATGAAGGCCCCGATTTACACCCCTGGTTACCATATGACTAATGGTAGAAAAAACATCCTTGAAAAGACGAGCCGGGATAATATCCAACTTAGAACCAGAACACTTCATAGTAGAGACTATATCAGCTAGCTGAGTTGAAGAGACAGGTTTAAAGTTAGACAGACAACTCATAGGACAGGGCAGTTGCAAGTGACATGGTTCAGATGGAACAATCGAGTTTCTAATATCATCAATTTTTTGAGTGAAATGTTTTAAAAAATCTTCACAAAGCTCAATAGAGGCCTCAGATAAAATATTTGTAGTCGGGTTTAAAATAGAATCAATCGTATCGAACAGGACTTTTGGTCGCTTAGCGTTCTCAGAAATTAGTTGAGAAAAGAAATTAGATTTTGCCTTTTTTACTGCCGTTTGGTAGTTGAACAGACTTGATTTTAAAATTTTAAATGAAACCTGTAGCCTGTCTTTTTTCCATTTTCGCTCTGCTTTTCGACACTCCTGTCTGAGAGCGCGGGTGACATCATTTAACCACGGCTGGCTAGCAACTTTCATCTTTTTACGCTTAAGCGGAGCAACAGCATCCATAGATATAGACGATGCTTTATAAAATATCTCAGTCAAGCATTCAGTATCTGTTTCGTTCAGAAAATGATTACTAAGATGTTCAGAAAAATGTTCAGAAAACAAATTTGCAGTGTTTGAGTGAATAGCTCGAGAGAGACATGAAGGCTGATGGCAAATAGAAGATGGGAGAAAGCACTCAGATTCAAACAAAATAGGATAATGGTCAGACACACATGCATCAATAACCTCCAAATTTGAAATCGAAAAACCTCGAGACAGTACCAAATCTAGTGTGTGACCAAGATTGTGTGTTGGACCACATACAGATTGTACAAAGTTCAGAGACTCTAAAATAAGTAACAAATTCTTTGACCAACGTTTTAGAAGGGCAGCAGAGATGAATGTTAAAATCCCCAAGAATCAATAGTCTATCAGCCCGAGTCACCAGATCAGAGAGAAAATCAGAAAATTGTTGAATAAAATCCTTATTACATTTAGGGGGTCTATAAATCAGAGCACATAGCATAGGACCATTTAAATCAACCTTCAATAACTGGACTTCAAAACTGGAAAAGGTGTCCGTAGGCACAGACTTACACTTGAAACAGTTTTTAAAAATTGTTGCAACTCCACCACCATGTCCAGAGGCCCGTGGAGAACTGAAAAAAGCACAGTCAGGAGGAGCAATCTCGGCAAGAGGCATCAAGTCACCCTGTTTTAGCCAGGTCTCAGTCACAAATAAAAAGTCTAAGAAGTGAGATGTAAACAAGTCATTTAAAATAAAAGATTTGTTCGATATTGACCTTGCATTCACTAAGGCCATCTTTACATAAGTAACATTCTCTTGTCTGTGAAGATGAAGTCAATCCTTGAATAGATCTGATGAATTATAGAAAAATGCCTTGAAGTTTGGTTTCATATTTCCATGCATCAAACATACCGCAAGTTTGCAGAAACCCATTGAAATATCGATCTGATTTAGTGTTGCTATATTCTTGCCATTTGCACTGAATTGAGTAGATGGTGTCTTCAAATGCACGACAGTCAGACCTTTTTATTGTTCACAAATTGTAAAATCCCACAGAAAGTTCCAGTAGGAACAAATTTATGGTGCATTCTGCACACCTAATGCCTGTACATTGTTGTTTTATATTTAGTTTGTTTAGTTCCTCCCCGACAGCAACATAGTGTCGGCTCAGATCCGGCCCCCGTCTGGTTTACACACGGCTCAGATCTTTGTTGGTCCTGAAACAACACTCCAGTCAAACCAGAACCCCACACCTCACACAAACCATAAACTAGCCCTCAAATCAGTGGACAATTATTGGTTGATAAAGATGGTGTTCAAGCCCCTAACATTAACCCAAGCCTAAACCTAACAGTAGCCTAGCACTAAACCTAACCCTAAATGTTGATTGGTTGATAAGGATGTTTTTCCAGGAGCAACAAGGCTGTTGATTCAGGAAACTTCCTCCTTGGCGAAATCACGTTCACCTCTGTGTACATATTCTTCTGGGAAAGATGCAAATGTGCTCCTTGCCACCTTGAATATCAAACATACCATATTTTAGTCATGTTTTCAAAAAGATAAAGATAAATTCAAGGTGACTTCAACTAAGAATCCAAACTGTTTAAGCAGTTATGACTTTTCTGAGAATATATTACTTCAATTGAGTCATTCTTCTTTGTTTTAAGCATAAATATAAAATAATACAGTGCAGGTTATGCTCAAAACTAGAAATAAATACAGTGAAGAAGAAGGAATCGTTTAGTGTTTTTCTCACTGTTGTGTGGCGCCCTCTACTGGATAAACATCTGAACCAAATCTTTGAAATACTGTATACAGTGTGTGGATACTTAAGCCACACTTTAAAATGTCATTATATAACAAAATATTAAACCAGATGACATTTATTTTAACGACATATAGCACAAGTAGCCTACACTGTGTTAGATTTACTTAATTGCACTTGTCAAGTGCACAGCACCATTCAGTCTAACTTATAAATGCATAAAGCACACTGCAGATACAAAGATCCCCCAACAGCCCAAATAAGACAGAACTTTCCTGCTAAGTTTATGCTGTGGTCCCTTTCCATTTCTTTACTTTAATGTACATCTAGCATTAGTGCTAGTGGTGGAATCAGATTTCATTTTTGGGACAGTCGACCTCTTCTTTCTTCTCTCGTTCTCGATTGCTCTGATCTTTCCTGGACTCGATCCCTTAGTTCATCTGACGTCCTGTAAGTAGTGTGTGGCTTTGGCGTGTGAAGGACAACAACACAAGGATTTTGCAGCTTCTTCTCTATGAGTTTTTAGCATTTCACATTCTTTGTAAAATGTGTATATATTCACACTGTATGTTGTGTATAATTATTTGGACATTTCAGAGTTGTTTTGCTTGTAGCTGAAGTTGGTACAGTTGTTCAAGTTTAAGTTTATTGCATCTCCTGCAAGATAATAGACATTAATTCTGTGCATGCAATCTTTTGCTCTTCTAAGCAGAAATGTAAACGGTGTGGTTTAGCTCAGATAAAGTGTAAAGCTAAGCTCAGTCCTTAAACCATCAGTTCCTCTGAGTTGGTCACTTGACAATAAATGACTCACATGATCTCATGTTTTTCTAGACAGGTGGTTTACACTTGAGCAGAGTTCACATTTGCCTAAACCTCAAACAGAAACAGAATGGCATGCAGTCAGTGAGTGGGGTTTATCAGTTTGATAGAAGGATTGTTGTTGTTTCTTCATGTAGACTATAAATATACTTTAAATTATTATCCAATAATAATTAATAAACCATCTGGCTTTGCGATTCACTGCTGCAAGAGCTCTCGTGGCCGCGTGACCGTTTATTTAGCACGGCTGACCATGTTCATTCTACTTGTTAAATGACCACTTATCACATAAAACAATATATGGACATATATTTATTTGAGTAGAAATTAGTAACTATTAAATATGTATTAATTATGTATTAATAACTGATGCGCAGAGTTTCCACATCAACACTCCTTACTCAATGTAACATCAGACACTGGCATCAGGTCACAGCTCTGCAAACTATTGAAGAACAATCACACTGAATGCCTGTGTGTATTTCAGAAACAGTGTGATGATTAGGCATCAAAGTATTTTGACCATATACTGCAAAACACAATACAAAATGCAATAATACATACAATACAAAAGTCAAAAAGAAGAGAAACGCAAACCTGTCTGTCAGGTTTGTGAGTTCCTGTCATGATAAAAGTAAACAGTGAAACATGCCAATAATATCAACCCTGAATAACATTTAAACAACAGAGCAAATCATTGTGTCCCTTTTTTTGCCTGTTCTGTCTCAATATTTGATCAAACTTTTTATTTTTATTTGTATAAATATGTCTGTCAGTTTCTCTGTAGATCAGAATGAGGATGTAACTGCATAATAAACTAAACCAAGACATGACGGTGTTTATGGGACACACTGTACCTGCACACACACACACACATCTAGTCTGACAACAATCCTGAGTCTCTGAATTATTCCTCCTGTGACCAGAGAACACAGTCTCTTATTCTGCAGTCTTACTTTTGAGCTCATTTGAAAGGCAAATTCATGAAAAGGTCAAGGTGTATTTCCCTGTTTTCAATTCTCTCTCGTTTCACGAGTTCACCCTTACATCAATTAAACATATTTGGCGTGCTGTCCGGGGGAGGGCGTCACCATCAATACACTGGTGTGTGTGTGAGGAGGGAGACCTTGTACTCAATCCTGTGTGAGACAGGAGGTGATTTGAGGATGGGGGGGGATATGGTCGCACAGGATCCTAGCAGCTGTTCTTTATTAAGACTCAATGGCAGTAGGAATGTAAGACATCATTCAGAGAAATGTTTTAAGAGAAACTGTTACTGTTTGACGTCCAGAATGTCCTTCACTATATTCAAAAAATGTCCTCACTAGTAAAACCTGTTAAACACAAGTCATCCGGATCTCACTAGTTAAAACAGCTTATAAACAGGCCAGATCATATTTCTATGTAAATCTATGATCATTGTTATCTCTGACAAAACATGATATCATTTATCAACAAGGACATCTTATCCCGTGTGTGTGGATCAAACTTTGTCTCTGTCATTATTATAGTGTCATGATCTACTGATCGAGTTACAGAAACTTCATCTGTGTGTTTGCAGTGCTGATAAACAAAGATGAACATCTGAACAACTCATTTAATAGTCAAATTCAGGACACATGAAGTAATGTCAGTCTTGTGTTTGGACAGTTTCTGTAGTTTCAGTGTCTCTGCAGGAAACAGAGGCTGATATTGTGGATCTGTTCTCCTGTCGTGTTCTTACACTGAACATGATCATAAACTTCAAGTCACTGATGTGCATTGGAGACACAATAATGACAAAATTGTGTATAGTATAATTGAGGATAAATATTCAGTGTCAGGACCCAGAGTACAAGAACAGCTGATACTTTCCCTGATGAGTTTCTGAGAGAAATATCTCCAACAACCTGATGCAGGAAAAAAAAACTTGCTTCATCACAAACCCTTATTCTGAACAGGAGACAGTACAGCTGATCATCAATAGTGTGTAAAACTGGTTGATTAATACATGATGATTTTAATTATTTTAATTTTAAAAGTTTTATCAAATCTAAATACAAATAGTGTTTGATCAACTGATGCTCAGCCTGAATGCTGCTGTATGTAAATGATCAACAAACAAATCCACTAAAAACCAAGATACGGGAGCAGCTGAGAGTGTAAATATAATGACCTTTAATATTTGCATTGCATCAGCTGTATTATCTACAGTGGTTTGTTTCATGATATTTCTCTTGAAAAAAAAAAGAACAGAAAAAGCTTTCTGTTCTGTCTCAATGCTAAATGACAATAAGCTTTTTCTGATTATTTTTTTATTTTATCTTAATTGATAGATCTTTCATTGATGCAAAATACATGGTTTTGTTCCATTATATACTTGCCAAATGTATCGCATTGTTTTTATTGTGTAACACAATAAGAACTTCAAGCACTGAATAAGGAACATGTTTTTGCTGTATCTGAAGCAAATTATAGGTGTGCAAAAGATAAAAACTGCCACACAGCTCTGAACACTAATACTGGAAGACCATTTTATGTCTTAAGATTAAAACTGCACATCATTTAGAAAAAAAGATTAATTCTTGACTACACATCAAATATAAAAAAATTCAAATCCCATTATAACTTCTTTCATGTCTTACTGTACGTCACTGACCCCAGGTTACTTCTTCTTTGTGTGCTGAATATTGCAGAATTTTGACACATAACTTTTCATGCACAATGATAACTGCTGAATCAGAAGAGGAACAGAGTGAAACAAAGCAAATGCTCATAATGTCCTAGTGGCATGGTGTTGGGCTCTTTACTTTAACTGGGGCTCTTTGAGGGCCCGATGAGGCTCTTAATGTATCTCTCAGTATAGAAATATGTGGAGGAATAGGACTGAACTCTTCTTACTTGTGTAATGTTTATAACTACAGTATCCTGGAGCCACAGCAACATTCTGCCATACAACATCAAACAATGTCATCAAAGTAAAAGAGAAAAACAAACTGAACGTATCTATGTATTAAGAACCAGACTGATCACTATGAGAACAGGCTTCAATAGCATTGTGTTCATATCACAAAAACACAATACAACAATGCCGTAATACACACACACACACACACACACACACACACACACACACACACACACACGCACACACACACACACACACACACACACACACACACACACACACGCACACACACACACGTTACTACAAAAATCTTACTGGATTATTACAATCGATGGCAAAATGAATGTTTGGAAAATTAATGTAAACTGATATTTTCTTCTGGCTCACTATAGCAAAATATATAAACAACTGTCTTAAAACTATATTGGTACTAACATGAACAATGTTGGTACTAACAAAAACAAATTGATGTTTAATTGTATCAAGTGCTGTGAGAAAAGGCTACAAATCTCCACCTCCAACATCCTCACACACGCAATGCAGCCTATACTAGCCTTATGTGTACAGATGTGACGTAATGACGCAAAGACATGCTCGAATTTCCCACGGAAATCCACCAGTACCACTGGAATTTCATGAGTTCACATCTACATATAATTATAATGGTAAAGGTGTGCGTATTTTGGTGTGCTGTGCAGTTGGAATTTCTGCTCGAACCCAAGCAGTGTTTTTTAAGTAAAAAAAGTTGTGTTGTAAAGTTACAGACATTTAAATCTTCAGTATTCTCAGGTATATTCAGAGGAGTCATTGAGCCTTGTATTTCATTGTATGCAGAACATCTCTTTTTCATCTGAAGTTTTTGGATATTTATTTGGGTGTTTATATTGGATTTTGACGTTTTCTCATAACCAAAAAAATAACAAATAAAAAATCCCATTAGGTATACACTTCCCTAACATGGTTTCTACCAGGAAGAAAAACACAACACAGGGATTCTCTGAAAAGAATGCTTTAATTCCAAATAAATGTTTTCTCATCATATCCAACCTACACTTTGTAGACACTGAATATAAAGTCTATTTAAAGGTTTACTATGAAAAGTGTCAGAGTCGTTCTCCTGGTTTAGATTGTGGAGAACTATCACTATCAGCCTATTGGAGGCAGGAGAGGAAACTGCAGTATATTCTCTACAGAATATGTCGTCTTGCTTTGGTTTGGCCATGTAGACATCGACCTTAACCTTTCCTTTGTAGTATTTTTTAATTACGGTATATATGGAAAATTAACAAGTTTCAATGGTCAAAACAAACAAGCATGCAATAATTTCCAATTTCAGTAAAACTTTGTAAAGACATTAAAGCCAAACCTGTAGGTGTGTGTTGAGGCAGTGCACTGGGGCTCTTTTAGGGTCCATGAGGGTTTTAATGGCCTCTGAGAGCCCGAGCCGGATCTCAGCACCAGAACATCATAAACACATTGAACTCTCTGTGTGTGTGTATATGACAAACATGATCAGAGTTTCCACATCAACACCACTCCTTACTAGTCAATGAAACACATCAAATAATGGCATCAGGACAAACCAGAAACACCGATGACAATATCAAAAGCATTTTGTCCTTGTAACACAATACAAAATGCAATTATACAATAAAAGAATGTACAGTATGTCAAAATCAAGAGAAATATGAATGTTATAACAATGCAAAACATATAAAGATGTATAAAGCAAAAAAAAAAGCAATAAAATTAAAAAAGTCTCCATCTAGCCGTCATTGTCTCCTGTCATCCCCATTGTGTCTCTCTTCACCATTCCTCCATCCCTCCATTCCTCCATGGCTCCTCCCTCCATCACCGCCGGCTGTGGACATGTCCAGAACATATGACCCAAAGTGGCCTTTTCTCTGTCACATCTAGAACATGTGTCATATTTCACATCTAGTCATATTTCTGAAATATTCTTGTCAGTTTACTCCTAGAATAGTGTAGCCTATGGATTATCTTAAATTGCAGTAATCCTGCTTGTAAAAAGTGATCAGGTGACTTAACTTTAAAAAATTGAGGAAACCCGTTGCCTTAAAATTATTAATTAAATAAACTGCATGCTTAATCACAGAAAGTAAGTCATGTGTGTTACGGCGTCCAGTCTCCCTGGGTCCATCATTTCTCACCCACGAGCGCCCTCTCCCGAATTCTAGTGGTTTTGCACCTTTCCCTTAGTATGCATCATTTTCGCTCTTGATTAACCTTCACCTGTTCTGAATGATATCTCATTGCCCAGCCTTTATCTGCCTCGTTGACAGAGCGCTCTTTGCCAAGTATTGCCTCTCTATGTGTGCATGTCCGAGTGTTTCTCCTGATTCTCTGTCTACCTGTGCTCCGACCACGCTGAACTACCCTGTCTGTTTGTCTGCAGCCTGCCTATCGACCTCCAGCCCGTCCCGGATTCTGATTCTCTGCTGCCTGCCTAGACCCAAAGCCCGTCCCTGGGTACTGTAAGCTCGCTGCCAGCCCACGACCCCCAGCCCGGTCCTACTCTCGTCTCTGCCTGCACTTCGTTATTATCAACTACCTGAGTTACCTTTTGCCTGACTTTTCTGTTGAATAAATCTGTTGCATATGGATCTGTCTCTGAGTCATTACAATGTGGAATTGTTAAGTTCACAGAACTTGATTTTTTTTTTTCAATTAAGCATTACATTTCTTTACCTAATAATTTTAAGGCAACAGGTTTACACATTTTTTTCAAGAGATCTGAACACTCTTTAGATGTTGAATGAATTTTCCTACATGCTGACTGCCAGGCTGACTCTGAGAATACACTTCAATATAAAAGTACAGAAACACACACAGGGAATATGTAAAAAAAAGCTTGTTGATATGGATTGTTGAAGACTTTATCCTGTTCACTGATAAAGTGACAAAAAAGGTGTGCTGTGTTCTCACTGTCATGTGGCTCTGATGTGTATAGCTCATCATAAAAAAACATTACCGGTAATGCTTAACTTGTCTGTGGTTATTCCATGTGACTTCTAAATTTCTGCTATATAAGTTTCATTTTTTTTTTCTGGTGTGTAAGCAACTTGCTAGCCTTTTTCGCCATACTTGAATCCTTGCTGTTCTGATCTCAGATATGACCTCTCCTCTGCCTCCATGGTTAAGGTCTCTCTGACTGTAATACTCCTCTCTCCTTATATAGGGCAGCGGTGGGGAATCTAGAATGCTCTTGATCTATATTGTTTATCTGTGAGATAATCTGATTGACCCACTCCATTCATTTTTTCCGTCATGCCCGCACTGTATGAAATGATTTTGTCTTCACCATCTCCCAGAAGTTATGATACCCGTCATACCCGGCACGCGGTTTGTTTCAAGAAAGTAATCTATCAGATTAGATTGAATTCAACAAACTTCTAATTTGCCAGTAATCTAGAATCTGTGAATCTCCACACACTCCGTGATGGTATGTTGTTTTGAAAGCAGAGAGTGATCACTACATGACACACACACACACACACACACACACACACACACACACACACACACACACACACACCCCCTGACAAAGGCATGTAAAGCCGCAACGCGTAGGTGTACCTGTCACCAATTTTAATGTTTAAGCCATGAATAAAATAAACTATTTTCAACATAATTCGAGTGCCTTGGAGTTCCTATGTTCTTAGAGCTTAATTATCCCAAACAACCAAAAGGCACCGTTTGTTTTTCTTTGTATATAAAGATGAAACATGGTGCTCAAAGTTGAGATCTGCTATACAAGTTGCTATAGATACACACTCCACAAAATGAGTAGATGGTGTCTTGAAATGCACGACAGTCAGACCGTTTTATAAAATCCCACAGAAAGTTCCAGTAAGAACGAAATGTATGGTGCATTCTGCACACCAGGAATGCCTGTACATTGTTATATTTTTTGTTTGTTTAGTTCCTCCCCGACAGCAACATAGTGTCGGACCAGATCCGGCCCCCGTCTGGTTTACACACGGCTCAGATCTTTGTTGGTCCTGAAACTACATTCCAGTCAAACCAGAACCCCACACCTCACACAAACCATAACTAGCCCTCAAATCAGTGGAGAATTATTGGTTGATAAAGATGGTGTTCAAGCCCCTAACATTAACCCAAGCCTAAACCTGCAGTATCCCTAAACCTAACCCTAAATGTTGATTGGTTGATATAAGGATGTTTTTCCAGGACCAACAAGGATATTGATTCAGGAAACTTCCTCCTTGTTGAAATCACGTTCACCTCTGTGTACATATTCTTCTGGGAAAGATGCAAATGTGCTCCTTGCCACCTTGAATATCAAACATACAATATTTTAGTCATGTTTCCAAGAAGATAAAGATAAATTCAAGGTGACTTCAACAAAGAATCCAAACTGTTTAAGCAGTTATGACTTTTCTGAGAATATATTACTTCAATTGAGTCATTCTTCTTTGTTTTAAGCATAAATATAACAGAATACAGTGCAGGTTATGCCCAGAACTAGAAATAATATAGAAATACAGTGAACAGGAAGGAGTCAGTGTTTTTCTCACTGTTGTGTGGCGCCCTCTACTGGATAAACACCTGAACCAAATCTTTGAAATACTGTACAGTAAAGCTGTATTTGGATACGTAAGCCATGCTTTAAAATGTCATTGTATAACAAAATATTAAACCATCATTCAGTCTATAACTTAAATGCCAGAGGTGGAAAGTAACGAATTAGGTTAGACACTCGCGTTAGGCCTACTGCGTAGTTTTTCTGTGTATGCCTACTTCTACTTTTTTACCTAGTTTTTTAAATCTGTAATTTTAATTTTACTTAAGTATGTTTTGTTTGAAGTAGGCCTATTGTACTTCGCTATACATTTTAAATCATGTCCGTTACGGAGTAAAAAAATAAAATACAAAAATAAAGATCGCGATCCGGGCGGGAGAACAGACGCGCTAAAATAAAAAAATAAATATGGATTCTTCACACACACACACACACACACACACACACACACACACACACACACACACACACAAAGCAAACCGAACCCCTGGCCATGTGAATACTTGGATATAGAAAAACTAACGCGTTGTTGTCCTCGAGCATCCAATTTGCAAAAATTGTGGACACAAAGTGGCTGCAAAATGTACAATATAAATCAAATCGTGACATGATTTGTGAATATTACAGCGCAAAAGACTAGGCTACTATATAGGAAATGTACAATCTGCGTGTCTGAATCGGCGCGAATGAGATGTGCCGTTTGGTCTAGGCTAGGCTACTACTCAAGTAGGCACAGACAATACGAGGACATAAATACATGAACATTTCCAGAGCTGCTCTGAGAACGCCTAATGAGCATTTGAATCATTTTATTTGAGAAAAACTATTGTCTAATACACTCTGAAACAGGACTTAAAGGGCTCCTATTATGGAATTTTGAAATTTACCTTTCATGTAGTGTGTAACATAGATCTAAATGAACAAAAACATCCTGCAAAGTTTGAAATATGAAAGTGCACCGTATATAAAGTTATTGTCTTTCAAAAGTAAGAGTCGACTCTGAGTCATTTTTATGAATCGTTAGAAGACCGAAGCTTTTTCTCTCACTAGATGACGTCAACTTGTGAAGTTATTTGACTTATTGCGCTCCAAGGCCAGGGAAAACATCATGGCGACGAGACGCTGTGTTCTGAACTTTTTTCATCTGCCCAAGGAGGAGCATTTGAAGACTAAGTGACTACAAATCATATATACAACTATACCACAGAAGTATAGTCCGAGCATTTTGAAGACGATTGCTTTACCAACTTAAATGCAATCAAACTTGGATTCGCGAGCCGGCTGATATTGAAGGAAGGTTCAGTTCCAAGTGTATTTGCATCAGCTTCCTCCTCCGTATAACAACCTGTAAGTGTTATTAATAATTGTTGCTTTTATGTTTTATGTAGCATGCTTAATAATTATTTTGTTTGTTGTGTACGCACCGTTTAGCTTCTAGGTCTTCAATGGCAATTGTATTGAGATATGTGAAGTGTTTGTCGTTGTTTTCGGAGTTGTCTTAAAGAATAGAGTAATACCTCGTAGTAACGTAACTGCATTTTTTTTTTTTTTTTAAATGTTATGTTTATGCATCGGGCTAACGCAAACAAAGACTGATTGTGCTTTTACAATATGAACTCTGGGCTATGCTCGCTAACATAACATTAAATTCTTTATCTTATTTTTAATTTTTTACTACAAACTACAAAGCAGTGGACTATAATCATTATTATAACACAATTTAATTGATAAAAGCATCATTGTACTCCGTTTTAAACAATAAGTATTATCTCTGTTAACACTGCTGGGTCATCTGACCAATCAACGCAGATTAGTGTCGCGCAAAGGAGGGGTTTGGAAAAATGAGTCGTTGAACGAATCATTTGGGAGTCGGTGAGCAAATCAGGTAAAAATAAATGCATATTATACGAACACAAAAGTGTTTTTTGTCATTGCATGCATGTAAAACTGTTGTTGGGGACTCCCTAAACAACATTAGGAACATTTTAAATGACATAATAGGTGCCCTTTAACATACAACCCGTCAAAATAAAAGTTTGGTTTAACTAACTTTAGAAGAAATTATGACAGAAATAAATGACTATTGTAGGTCTCATAATAATATTAACAACAACAATAATAATAATAATATCTAAACATTATATATTTATCTAAACATTATTTAAAGAATATTCTTTGTCCATGGTTTGAGTATATCTGTTTTGTAGTAGGCCTATACTTTGCCAAAAAAAAAAAAGGACAGTTTGTTAAACTTATATTTGATTACTACCGTGTTTTTTGATAATATATTTGTAATTATTCTTGAACATTTTAATAAATTATTAATGATACAAATAAGTTGTTAAAGGGATTCTGGCAAGATGTCATGATTTTGCTGGAAACAAAAATGGAGAGAATTACACAATTAAAGTTAGAGCAAATTCTTTTTGGTAACGAAAACCTTCCGAAGGAATTTTTTAGAATGTACAATATCATAACAATTATGGGTAAATACCATATTCATAAATGTAAATGGCAAAACAAAAATACATCCCTAATGGGGTTTAAAATTGAACTGAGGGAATACTTTGATTCTTTAAAACTTCTGAAAAACTCCAGTGATAACATTTACTCTATATGTGAAGATGTCTCAAAATATTTGTCATTATAACTTGTAAAGCTTCCATGTAACTTTATTTTAAAAATATATAAAGACTGAGGACAATATTATGTATGTGAACAACTTTGACATGTATTATGTTCATGGACTGAAGTGCCTTTGCTTAATTTATTCTATTTTATTTTTATTTATTGAATTTGTTCTAGTTAATTGTGTTAACTATGTTCTGCACATAAGTCTCCCAACGAGAGATTTTATAAATTGTGTTTTGTAAATAAGTGTTTAATAAAAAAAAAAATTTTAATAAAAAAAAGTTGTTAAAGGAGCAGTTCACTTTAAAATGAAAATTACCCCATGATTTACTCACCCTCAAACCATCCGTGTATATGACTTTCTTCTTTCAGACGAATACAATCTGAGTTATTTTATTAAATACCCTGACGCTTCCGAGCTTATAATGGCAGTGGATTGCAACCACCGGTTTTAAACTCAAAAAAGTGTGTCCATTTATCATGAAAGTGCTCCACATGGCTCTGGGGGGGTTCATAAAGGCCTTCTGAAGCAAAGCGATGATTTTGTGTAAGAAAAATATTCATATTTAACACGTTGCAAAGTAAAATTCTAGCTTCTGGCCAAACGAACATACGCAGTCTACTTGCACCTAAAGCACAACTTACGAAACTATGACGTCTGAAGTAGCGTAGTGTATCATGGCGTAGCGCAAATATCAGCAGTGCGTCTCATTACTCGCATTAGTTGCGCTTTACACTTTAGTCAGATCCATATGTTTGTTTGGCCGCAAGCTAGTGATTTTACTTTATAAAGTTTTAAATATAAATATTTTTCTTACACAAACTCATCGTTTTGCTTCAGAAGGCATTCATTAACCCCCCGGAGCCGTGTGGAGTTCGTTTATGATGGATGGATGCACTTTTACACTCTAAAAAAAAGTGGTTCTTCAGCGGTTCTTCAGCGGTTCTTTGCAGTGCTTATGGTGCTATCACTACTGCCGTTTTAAGAACCTGTTAAGCCCAGTTTGGTTCTTCAGCGGTTCTTTGGGGTGGTTATAAGGTGCTCTTATGGTTCTACATAGCACCTCAGAATCAAAAGCACAAAGCTGCTGTGCACATCCCAAACACCCAGATTGGGCTCAGGTGCAGGACAACTAAGTGATATAAACAAAAATAAAGAAGTGTGAAGTCCGCACACTGATTTTAACTGCTTCCAAAATGGATTTATTATTAAACGTTGCCTTTTTAATAATAAATCCATTTCGGAAGCAGTTAAAATCAGTGTGCGGACTTCACACTTCTTCATTTTTGTCTACATAGCACCTCACCTTTGTCAAATGGTGCTATATGGCACTTAAAGTGGTTCCCCTATGATTACAAGCCAATTAACCACTTTTAGTGCTATTTAGTGTATGATGGATAGATGCACTTTTATGATGGTTGCAATCCACTGCCATTATCAAGCTTGGAAGCGTCAGGGTGTTTATTAATATCAGAGGCTCCCTTCACCTCTGTACAGATAAAACGTTATTCAAATTATTCCAGTTTGCATGGATATGCGGAAGCGACAAAAACATATCTGTATTATGTAGGCCAGACAAGTAATTTGCTGAGGTCAACTTGTAAAGAAAGACTACAGGCCTGCGCAGATATATATATATATTCAAACGTGCATATCTATAGGCTAAACACGCAATACGCATGTGCACGGCGTAAACGTTTTTACAGATTAAAGTTTTTGATGTTTTTAAAAATCTTTCAAAGCTTGCACCTTGGAACCTATTTCAAGGTTTGTGTTCTCGAGCCACCAGGCACTGTTGTTGTGCAAATGAACAGGCCGGAACGCATTAAAGGTTTTCCGTTTTCAGTTGAAACGGTGTTGTGTAAGCGGCCCCTAAGTTAATAACTAATGATCTTTGCAATTGAAGTGAATCAATCAAAACGAACTTTAGCTGGACAATAACTTTATTCTAGAGCTGCTGTAAAGCCAAAACAATCTCTGTTACTTTAATTTCCTATTATCACTGTAAAGCTGCTTTGAAACAATCTATATTGTTTAAAGGTGCCATGTGTAAAAATTAGGGCTGGCCGTTAAACGCATTATTAACGGCGTTAACGCAAACCCATTTTAACTGCGTCAATTTTTTTATCGCGAGATTAACGCCTAGCAAACTTTGTATTTTTTTCACATGCTTTTGCAACAACTAGTAACGTTATTAAAACTACAACACCACACCGGATCTAGCTAGACCAGAAACAAAACAACAGGCACGCCGCACACACTTGTTTGGGCTTGCGATGCGAACCGGCCAAAGAGTGGACGAGAAGCGCAGCGCCGAGCCGCGTCTAGGACAACTCGAATCGCAAAAAAAAACGCTGAATGGCGCCGCCGGTGTGTGTACACTCATAGAGAATAATGTGTTCGAATTTTAAATACTAGGCGCTGCGCTTCTCGTCCGGTGTGTGACCCTCTTTAACGTTACGTTTTGAGTGGATGTGTGGAAGGTTGTGCTTTGAACTGGTTTGCCTCATATTTAAAGGATCGAACCTTCTCAGTAGAGACAGGAAATTACCTATCATCTCGTGCACCAGTTTTATATGGGGTTCCGCAGGGCTCGATTCTGGGTCCTGTTTTATTCTCCTTATACATGCTTCCATTGTATACTATTTTTAGCAAGTATAATGTATCATACCACTGCTATGCAGATGATACTCAGTGTTATGTCCCTTTACATCCAAAGGATGACTCTAGTTTGCAGTGTTTATTGGATTGTTTAAGAGACGTTAAACAGTGGATGGCTGCCAACTTCCTTCAGCTAAACGATTCTAAGACGGAAGTTTTAATTTTTGGCTCATCTACTTTAACAGAGGTTGTTGCCAGTAAATTGGGACCTTTATCTGACAATCTCCATTCATATGTTCACAATCTGGGTGTTACTTTTGACTCTGCTCTGACTTTTAACAAACAGATCAACAGTGTGGTCAAAAGTTGTTTTTATCAGTTGAAGAATATTGCGAAAATTAAGGCATTTTTAACATCCAAAGACATGGAGTCTGTGATACATGCTTTTATTTCATCAAGATTAGATTACTGTAATGTACTGTACTTGGGTGTCTCACAGTCCCTATTGTCACGTCTTCAACTAGTCCAAAATGCTGCTGCTAGATTGTTGACAGGAACGAGGAAAAGAGAACATATTTCGCCAGTATTGTTCTCTCTCCATTGGCTGCCAGTTAAACATCGTATTGAGTTCAAAACACTACTGTTCGTTTATAAGGGATTGCATGGACTGGCTCCTCCATACATCTCTGATCTCCTTTCATTCCACCATAATGTTTTTAGAAATCTCAGGTCAACCAGCAGTTTACAGCTGACTGTTCCAAGAACACGTCTAAAATTAAAAGGAGACCGTGCCTTTTCAGTGGCCGCTCCACAGCTTTGGAACAATCTGCCATCTCATATAAAGACCGCTCCTACATACATTGATTTTAAATCTTTGCTTAAAACCCACTTATTTACCGCTGCTTATGGTCATAAGTGGGCATAGTGGTGTTGTATTGTATTGTACTGTATTGTTTATCTGTGGTTTTGTTTATTCATTAGGATACTTGCTTACATGTTGTACAGCACTTTGGCCAACAGCTGTTGTTTTTAAATGTGCTCTATAAATAAATATGACTGACTGACTGACTGGATGAATGATGAGCGCGAGACGCCGAAATGGAGGCCAATAAGATTCTGAATGGAAAGTTTACTTTTAAAAAGTTGCGAAATGGTTCAATTGACAAGACCAACGTGATCTGTGTGTTTTGTCATTGTGAACTGAGCTATCATCGCAGCACGTCCAGTCTGAAAAATCACTTGATGTTCAAGCACACACACAGCGGATGCGATCTCAGCACACTCGTCAATATCAGTAACGTTACCTCGTCAGTATTTCTTTCACCCTTTTATTGATGGACAGTGTTACATTGTGTGAGAGATTATTTGCTCCAAGAGAGAATGTTAGTGTGAAATTGAACACAGTATCCCAATGTTGTTTTCAATAAAAAACATTTGCACAAAACAAGCCGATCCACTTTTCCATGTTGATAAGAGCATTAAAATGAGAAAATATAATGGGACAAAAAGAAATCAAAAGAAATTTAAAATAGATAAAAATGTGCGATTAATCGCGAGTTAACTATGAAATTCATGCGATTAATCGCGATTAAATATTTTAATCGTTTGACAGCCCTAGTAAAAATTAAGGGTAAAAATTCCCCAAAAATTAGCTACACACTTCAAAAGAATGAGAAGAAATAAGGGCGATGATGTCATTAAAAAAAATTCAAGTTATAGTGCTGAAGAGATATCAACCTTAATTAGCATTAGCATTACTAGCCACGGCCCGACAGGTGTTGTAATACCAGTTTCGGGCATGGGAGGCGGTATGCGGGCAACATAACCACCAGCCAACCTGCAATACACGAATAACTCGCACGGCTTGTGGGCGTTCTTGAACCTGATGTCAATCGTGTGGAAAGTACAGCCCACTACTTCATTTCAATTCAGGGAAGAGAGCGGAAGGATGGCTGAAGGATGATAGAGCGGGGGACGGCGAGCGAACTGCAGCGCATAGCCTTGTTTTACAACGTTCAGCACCCATTCTGACACGCCCGGGATCGCTTCCCATGCTTTCGCACGCATAGCTAGGGGCAGAATGGTCTCCGTGTTCTGACCGCCGCACTGCGCGGGGTTCGAGAAACTGAAACAGAGGTATCAACACGGCGCGCGCGCCCTCGTTGTCTGGATATTGCTGCTCTCTGACGACAGCAGCCGCTGTTTCACATTCAATGACTCGGTCGCTAAGGACGGAGAACAATTTGTGGCGCGAACAGGTCATTTGTAGCCTACTGTATCTTTCAACAGTGTTTGTGTTTTTTTTTTACTATAGTAGAGATGATCGGTTCACGTGCGCTGTCTGATGTTGACCAATGATGTTGACAGAATGCTGTCTGTCAAATTAATTTAATTCAAACAATGTGTATATACAACTCAAAATGTAATATGAACAAAACGAATATGAACATATTCACTGGTAAAGGTGAAGGGGAGTAGCTTGAAGATGTCATGTTTCGATTCTGACTCCTGTATAAGTTCACTGCAAAAGAGAATGTTGTTTGCTGGGTTTACAGCTGCAAAAACGACAATTATACAGAATTGGTTTACCCCGCACATGTGTGCAAAAACATATTGGATTCATAGTCTCCATAAAATAGTGACTTGTGAATGTACAACAGCACAAATTAACAAGGCTAAACCTAGAACCATTGATGCATGGCAATGTTTTTCTTCCAACATATTGGACTATATAAAGGAATGACTATCAAGTTTTTTATTTTATTTTATTTTTTATATTATATATTTTTTTATTACTTTTTTTATTTATTTATTTTTATTTATTTATTTATTTTTCCTCTCTCATATTGTTAAATTATGGATAATATGTCTGTTGCTCCCCCTTCCCTGTCTGTTTTTTTGAATGTATGTTATTTCTAAAGACAATAAAAAGTTGATCACAAAACAAAAAACAAAACAAAAAAGATGTCATGTTTCAAAATCACTTGACATCACCCAACGTTCCTCTAGAGGCAAAACTATTAGGCTTCGGCTATGGCTCTAGTGTTGTTGTGAACTGAAGGTAGGGGCGGAGCAGACTATGCCGTTTCTCGTCTGTTACTCTAGAGTAGACCAATTCACTTTATGGAGTTATTACTGCCCCCATCTGGTATGGAATGTGGAGTATGACTTGATTTTTTTTTGCCAGACAATTACACATGGCACCTTTAATGTGGCTTTCTTGTAATAGTACATTAACTTTTGTACTTGTTTAAATTAATCATCACTCATATCCTGTTTTTTATTATTTTTATTATTGATTTTCCATTTTATGCTTTTAACTTTTAATGTTAAATCTATTATTGGGTCTTATTTTAATCCTAGTGTCAATTTATTGTTCTTGCCTCCTGTAAAACACTTTGAATTGCATTGCTTTGTTTGGAAAAGTGATGTATAAAGAACATTTTATTGATTGATTGATTGAGCAAAGAACCAGAAATGAAGACTGACCGTAGGGACTTGGTTCATGTTGATCTGTTGATGGTTTATCGGAGATGCAGCACGTGTTGCCATGGGAGCCTGAGACATCGGCACATTGGGCATTGCACTGAATGGATTCATCCCTGTTGGAAAACACATCACGCAAGATTGATAGCGAAGAGTTTTTTGTTTAAAGATGAGAAAACAAATGTGTTTCCCAGACATGATTTGCGGCGAGTGGGACTGGCGAAGTACCTTGAGACACCTGCATGCGATTGATGATCTGATTTGGCACATTAGGCATAGGCACGGGTCCATTTGAAGAGAGGGACAAGACAAAATCAGATCAGAAAACTGGCAAAGTTTGTGCGTTTTTAAATCATGTTGTGTTCACCTTATTTTGACACAGAGTTATCTCGCTGTGCTAATTAATGTTATCACATTGGACTAAAACTTACTCGCATAGCATATAACAACTTCTTCCCCAATTGACAAAACGATTGAATCCAATATTTGTTGATAATATAGCATAAATGAGAGATTTAGGGTTCCATGACTCACTCTGCCGAGGCCCCATGACATTAGGCTGGTTGAGGGCCGATGGCTGTTGTCCCGCCGCAGTCAAGGGCGCCTGGTTAATAATCTGCTTCTGTAATCGAGACCTTCTCTTCTCCTCCAGTTCTTTCTGGATCTTATATATATTCTCTGCCAGGCAGTGATAGTACTCGTCCTATAGAACACACACGGACTACATTATTAAAAGCAACAGTGCTGAAGAATGTCACTTTACACACTTTATCCGCCTTTAGGTTGAGGTGTAAGCTTGAGTGTTGGTTTGCGCTCACCCTGCTGTTGGCAGACTCGTACATATCCCCTTCAACTTTCCGTGCGTACGCCACCAGGTTCTCCATGCGGCGGTCCTTCAGGGCGGCGGGGTCTGGCGTAGGGAAGATGGCCTGCACACTAGCGCAAACTATGTTTAAGTTACTTATTACAAAAGAGCAATCCCCCTGGATCAACAGGACATTGATTACATTTAAAATAAACATAAATTAAATAACAGAAGTCTTCATTTTATTTTAACTTTAAGAGGTCTTAAATTTGGTCACGGAAACAGGAAACGCAATATGGATATTAAACTACACATTTCAAAGTGAAAGCGCTGTTGCACTGTTCTACAAGCTCAAGGTTTCAGAAAATACTGTGTATTAATAGCCCAGTAAATGCTTATGATCTACTGTTGATGAATTATGACATTGTTTACTTTATGGTGTTTGTATTGTAATGTGTTTTAGATGGTTGTACGAGTGCTTACAGTAAAAAGTAATCATTTCAAAATAATAATTATAAGTCCCACATTATGAAGAACCTATTTTTATCGGATTATTATTGGTATTTGGGTTACAAAATAAACTGCATACTGCATTTAATCCAATGTTAATATACATAATCCCATAATTATCAAATAAACTGAAATATTTAAAAACCTAGCACACTTTTTGTATTCAAATAAATTAAATCATTTTGCTTGTACATGTCTCCTGTCCAAAAAAAATTTTTTAAAGGAAAAACAAATCAATTATTTGATAAATTGTTATAGTGCAATACTGGAGTATGATGCTGAAAATTCAGCTTTGATCACAGGAATAAATTACATCTTAACATATATAAAAATTTAAATATAAAAAGATTTCACAATTTTTATTGAATAAAACGCAGCCTTGATGAGCAAAATTGTTTAAAATATTTATAAATATATGGTAACACTCTAGGTTTAAGGTCCAATTCTCACTGTTCACTAGTTGCTTATTAGCAGGCATATTACTAGAATATTGGCTGTTTATTAGTACTTATTAAGCACATATTAATGCCTTAGTCTATATGACCATATTCTACATTCCTTAATCCTACCCAATACCTAAACTTAACTACCTTACTCACAATTAATAAGCAATATTTATGAGTTTATTGAGACAAAAGTCGTAGTTAATAGTGAGAATTGAACCCTGAACTAAAGTGTGACTAAATCTATATAGTGCAAGAGCAGCTTGTACTAACAGTTTGTGTACGAGGTGGTTACGGAGGTCCTGAGTGACATGCTCGTGCCAGGCTTTCCTCACACCGGTGGCTGACAGAGGGGCCGCTGTGGGCAGGTACCCATGCTGCCTACCGTAGTGCCGTCCGGCATCAGCTGACTGCGCCAGGGGAATCAGGAGACTTCGTTAGCAAACAGATTTAAAACATACATTTTTAGCAATTAAGAGCTGGGGGCGTGTTTTGGTTGGTGTGTGTCCGTAGTGGCGTACTTGTTAGAGTTAAGTGTTGACGACATGGTGCCATCTGGGAGCAGCTTAGATTGTTCTGATGTCGGGACGCCGATTTGGTTCAACTGACCACCCCCTGGACAAAAAATAAAAATTCATATATACAATTATGAAATGCATAAGATTACAAATATCCGTATGTAAAAATTAAAAGCATCTAACAATAAATATACATAAATGAAATACTATATATTAGTTTATATATAATTTGTATACAAATTTCATATATTTGTTTGAATTTATTCTATTTATTTTATTATGTACATTTATTTATTCATGGCAAAATCAATAAAAATGTATGTTTACAATATCATTTAAATACATTGTTTGCAATAATTTAATTTATAAATATATATTATATATATATATATATATATATATATCTAATATATAAAAGTCTAATACATTATATGAATATACTAATATATAGAGTGACAGGATTAGCTTTGGAGCGAGTAGCGACTAGAGTCATATTGAGAGAAACAAAGTGTCTTCTTTCTGACTACTGTAGCATGAAAAGTTAACCCTCTCCTTGATTGCATGTTGTTTATGGAGGAGGAGAACCAGGAAATGAGTCAGGGGAAATGCAACGCTACCAAGCGACGTGTATTTTTCTAGAGGTGCATGTCGGACGCATCATAAACAAAATATCGCAAAATATTCGCGAGACTCGATATTGATTCGATATATCGTGCACCCCTAGCGAGTACCAAAAATTAAAGTATCGGACTCGGTCTGGAAAAAGTGGTATCGGGACATCCCTAGTGTTAATGTAGAACTACTCAGTTGTCCTGCATTAATTCCTGCAGTTTCCTATTAATGATAGACCATTATTCTAAAGTGTTACCAACTTCATACATGAATCAAGTATTTTTACACACCGTTGATGATCAGCTGTCAGAGGTGTCAAGTAACGAAGTACAAATACTTCGTTACATTACTTAAGTAGAAAAATTTGGGTATCTATACTTTACTGGAGTAATTATTTTTCAGCCGACTTTTTACTTCTACTCCTTACATTTTCACACAATTATCTGTACTTTCTACTCCTTACATTTTCACGCAATTATCTGTACTTTCTACTCCTTACATTTTAAAATAGCCTCGTTACTCCTATTTCATTTCTGCTTGTTTTCATTCCCGCTTGTTTTCATTCTGGCTTGTCGTCGTTCAAAAAATGGGCAATTATACAATAGATCTGAGTCCCGCCTCCTGAACACACATCGCTAAACTGATTGGCTTTGTGTTTTCTTTCTTTCTGCCATTGTGTTTCCAATGAACATCAGTGTCTTGAAGTTTAAGATCATGTTCAGTGGAAGAACACGGCAGGAGAACAGAACCGCCAATAACAGACTCTACTGTTTCCTGCAGACACACTGAAATGAAAGAAACTTTCAAACATAGTCTGTGGCATGAATTTATCTTTCTGATGTGTCGTTCCGATGCTCACCTTTGTTTATCAGCACCGCAAACACACAGATGAAGCCCCAACTGCAGAAACAGAAAAAAAAGTTACTTTAACTTCTTTAATTTCAACCAGTACATGATATTAGCAAAAGGCTAGTTTAAGAAGAGCAAGTTCTGCACAGAACCAATCAACAGTGAGGTACATGCGCTTAGAAATGCTGTCCGACTTGTGATGTCATGCTAACATGTGCTAAAACATTAACATCCAGTCAGGCGAAAGGGCAAACTAAAAGCATGATGACTTGTTTTTTCTTTTGGGCGAGGGCAGGAGATCCTGTCAATCTACATTAAATTGACCAATAGCAAACCCCAATGATCCTGTCTATTTGCGATGGACAAAATCAAGTCCCGTCATACTTTTTTTCTTGTTTGTGAAGCGGTTTAACTCGGAAAAGTCTATCGCAACTTCTTCCGTTTCATGCCCATTTAAAACAAACAAACAAACAACCTTTCTAAGAAGTTAGCGAAAATGTCCCCAAATTCGAAGGAACACATCATTTCATATTTTTTTAGGTTTAAATTACTAAAATTACATACATATTGCAAAAAACTTTAAACAGACTGCAATTACTTTGTTTTATTAAACATAACAACAGTAAGCAGACGCAGGGCCCTATTTTAACGATCGGAAACGCAAGTATCAAACGCGATGTTCTCGTCAGGGCCGTAAAAGACAGAGAAGTGACATTGTATGGGGATGGGAGAAACGCACCCAAATTAGCTTCAGTTAAACAGACGTAAAATAATTTGGGTAAATGTAAGCTAGATTTATGCCTATTTTTTTCACAACAATGATTTCCCTCGTGTGTTAATATTTTTCCTTGTAATAATGTATGATTTGCAAAAATGAAAACTGCTGCGTCTGTTTAGATCAGAGAATCAAAGTGTATGCGCGTTGTTCACACGCTACATAATGGTCAAGCACACGCCCTAAAATAGCATAACGCCACTGTCTTTAGACTAGGTTTTTCCTGGTCAGTGGCGGAATTGTTTTCTTAAACTGCAAAATAGCACCAGGGAACGTTTGCACCGGAACACGCCTCCTCTTTTCGCTGAACCCGCCCCCGGGAGCGCAAGTTCATTCACTAATTTACTGATGTGCGTCTGCGGAGGGAAAAATCGCAAAATAGGAATGATACATGCGTCGGTGTATAAAGTCAATTGCGCTGGGTGCAAGATAGGGCCCGCAAAGTGATATAAGTCATGTCATTCATGCTAATCAGAGTTTTAGTGCTAACACAATAAGCAGTGAGCTAGTACACTACATTTTATGAATTGCTTGGTTTTCATTTTTGTGACTTAACACCCACACTAAAATCTCATTGAACAAAAGTTCAAGCATTTTAAACATAAATCATGAACAAGGAAATGCTGTTTGTGTAACTTTATAATTAGATATAATATATTGTAACTGGGATTCAGGTTAAAGTTTGCATGATACGGAAGTTGCAATAGTCTTTTCTTCCGTATAAAACTAAATTAGTACATGTTTCCATGCATTTCTCTTAATATTTTATATTGGATGTTGCATCTTTATCATGTAAATGTTAAACTCGTCGCTAAATATGATTTAAATTCTAAATGGTAAATTCTTAAGGGAGCATCTTTACCCATATTACCCTACTGGTGAAAACGTCTCGGGTTACGACTGTAACCCTTGTTCCCCGAGAAGGGAACGAGACACTGCGTCGTCGTCGACGACACTTTGGGGAATGCCCCAGCATAGCGCGTCTGAAGCATGAATGAAATCGTGTCTGATCCAGATTGGTGCTGCGTCATGACTTAGTAGATGACGGCATAACCGGAAGATACAAGGGGACGCCCCGAACACACACACATTAGCTCTTTTGCGATGAAGCAAGCGCTCTGTCCGTGATAGGTGTGGCGACGAGACGCAGTGTCTCGTTCCCTTCTCGGGGAACAAGGGTTACAGTCGTAACCCGAGACGTTCCCCTTCGAGGGAACTCGCAACTGCGTCGTCGTCGACGACACTTTGGGGAACGTAATGCCCACTAGGCCACACCGTAATCACGCCCGCCCTAGTGTGAAGCTGGGAACCAGGCACACTTATGCTGCGTTCACACCAAACGCGAATATGCGTCAAAATTCGCGCCTGCCGCGTCTGGTTATTCGCGTGACCACTTTGTGTTCATTCGCGCGTCAAGAGCGGAATTGACGCGCGTAAAAAAAAAAGTTTGAAGCGAAATTTACGCGCGTCACGCGCGTCAAGAGGCGAAAGTCAGTTTCGAGACCCGCTGGCGGCCATCTTTTTACAAGATGACTGATGAGCGATCATTTACCGAGAGAGTCACCGCACTGTATTTACTCTGGAGAGCAGAACAGCGGCGTAGGGATCATCGTCGCCGTATTTGGGTCCACCAGACCCTTCGGAGGCGAACCCAGTTTGGCGAATTTCACCATTTGCTCCAGGAGCTGCGGCTGGATGACGGCCGGTTTCAGCGTTACTTCCGCCTGTCCCGCGCCCAGTTTGATGACCTGCTGTCCCGCATCGGAGCGAGGATCACCCTCCAGGACACCAACTACAGGCGCTCTATCCCAGCTGCGGAGCGCCTGTCCATTTGTCTTCGGTTAGTAAATGTATATGCTATTTTAAATACAGTATTGCTATGCTATCAATATTTTTTAAAACTGTGGTACGGATACCACTGTTGGCGCCTTTCTAGTGATAACGTAAGTTACTCCGTTAACTGCTATAACCTAACGTTAAGTTAGACATCAACCTAGAAATTAAAATATTATATTGGCAGACGTGATACTGTCGTGTCTCTGTAATACAGTGATCTTTCTAGTGATACTGAGTTAGCTATAACCTAGACATCAACCTAGAAATTAAAATTCTATTGGCAGACGTGATACTGTCGTGTCTCTGTATAAACACAGTGATCTTTCTAGTGATACTGAGTTAGCTATAACCTAGACATTAACCTAGAAAGTGTCATGATTCTCTGTATAAACACAGTGATCTTACTAGTGATACTGAGTTAGCTATAACCTAGACATTAACCTAGAAATTATACGTTCCTCCATTTTGAATGAATGACTCTGGGCGGGCCTGCCGCCAAAACATCAAGCAGGCTCCTGATTGGTTAACGCGGCGCGAATTTGACGCAGAAGTTCAGATTTTTCAACTCGGGCGGCAGACGCGAATTCGCGTCAAAACGCGTGAATGCACAAAAAGCACAATTCGCCGCTTAACGCGCGTATCGCGCCAAACGCGCCAAAACGCTCAATTCGCGTCATTCGCGCGAACTAGACGCGCGAATGAGGCGAATTCGCGTCTACCCGCGCCGCGCCAAACGCCTCATTCGCGCCGCAAGAACTCCAGACGCGCGTAAACGCGCCTTACCATTGACTTAACATTGAAATCACTCGCGCCTGACGCATATTCGCGCTTGGTGTGAACGCAGCATTAGGACGCGAGCACTCTGGCGCCAGGTGTCACAGGGAGTTGCAGACTGTAAAATCTTATGAAGGTGTGCGGAGTAGCCCACCCGGCCGCCTCGCAGATCTCATGAAGCGAGGCTCCAGAAAGGAGGGCCACCGAGGAGGAAATGCCCCTGGTGGAGTGCGCCCTCACGGCCATCAGTGAAGGCAAATTGCGCACCTGATAGGCCGTGGCTATAGCCTGGACAATCCAGTTACTGATTGTCTGCTTGGATGCAGGCAGCCCTTTCTTGGGTGAACCAAAACACACCAACAACTGGTCTGACTTCCTCCACTGAGAAGACCTCTCGAGGTACACTCTCAGGGCTCTGACTGGGCAGAGCAGGTGAAGTCTCCCTTCTTCCGCCGTCACGTGAGGTGGAGAACAGAAGGCCTGAAGAACCACGGACCGTGCCACATTGGAGGGCACCTTGGGCACATAGCCCGGTCTAGGATGTAAGATGGCCTTAACTCCGCCGGGGGCAAACTCCAGGCAAGTTGGCATTATAGCTAAGGCCTGGAGATCCCCCACTCTCCTCAGAGAGGTGATAGCGAGGAGAAAGGCCACCTTAAGGGTCAGGTTCTTTGCCTCAGCCGACTCCAGTGGCTCAAAGGGGGCCTCAGCCAACCCTTCAAGTACCACCGCCAGGTCCCAGGTTGGGACTCTGGAGCGAGCCGCAGGCCTCATCCTCCGAACCCCACGGAGGAAACGTACAACCAGATCGTGCCTTCCCAGGGGCCCATCACCTAGAGGCGAGTGGAAAGCCGCTATGGCAGCCACGTACACCTTAAGTGTGGACGGGGTAAGACCGGCGGAGAACGATCTTGGAGGAACTCCAGCACTGAAGCCACTGGGCAGTTAAACTGGGTCCACCTCACGCTCTCTACACCAAGTGGAAAACACATTCCACTTCAGGCTGTACAGTCTCCTGGTGGAAGGAGCCCTGGAGCTGAGTAGGGTCTCGACAACACCTGCTGACAGGCCACCCTCTAGGTACTGATCCCCCTCAGGGGCCAGACCCAGAGGTTCCACAGCTCTGGTCGGGGGTGAAATATTGTGCCCCCTGCCTGTGACAGCAGATCCCTCCTCAGAGGGACCTGCCACGGGAGGCCATCCAGCAGTGCTACAATGTCCGAGAACCATACCCGGGTCGGCCAGCGGGGTGCCACTAGAAGTAGGCTGATCCCTTCCTGGCGGACCAGCTCCAAGACTCCCGGGAGCAGAGTGATCGGGGGAAATGCGTACAGACGCAGCCTCGGCCACGTCTGTGTCATGGCATCCAGCCCCAGAGGGGCTGGATACCTGAGAGAGAACCACAGTGGACAGTGGGACGTCTCTTGAGACGCGAACAGATCCACTTCCACTGGGCCAAATCTCACGCACATGGCCTCCACCACCTCGGGTGGAGACGCCACTCCCCGGGCCTCAGCCCCTGCCTCGACAGGACGTCTGCTCCCAGGTTTTGGTCCCCTGGGACATACATCGCTCTGATAGACGACAGTTTCCCCTGGGACCACAGGAGGATCTGGTGTGCCAGTCTGCACAGAGGGCGCGACCTCAGACCCCCCTGATGATTCAGATACGCGACTACAGAGGTGTTGTCGGAGCGTATCAGGACATGGTGGCCGCGGAGGTCCGGAAGAAAACCCCTCAGGGCTTTGTAGACCGGCAGCATTTCCAGGCAGTTGATATGCCAGGAAGAATGCTGTGTCTCCCACAGACCTCTCGCAAAGCGACCGTCCATGACCGCGCCCCAACCGGTGAGGGAAGCATCTGTTGAAACGGTTTTCCGGCAACATGATGCCCCCAGCACCGGTCCCTGGGACAGGAACCAAGGTTTCCTCCATATGACGAGAGAACGAAGGCATCTGCGCGTTACTCTGATCATACGGAACGGATTTCCCCTCGGGGAAAACCCCTTGGCTCTCAACCACCACTGTAGGGATCTCATGTATAGCAGGCCAGATGGTATGACGCTGGACGCTACTTGCCATGAGTCCCAGCAATCTCTGAAACTGCTTCACAGTGAGGTTGTGGCCTAGCTTCACCCTGGAGACCATCGCCAGTATGGACTCCACACGTGCGGGAGACATTTGTGCCCGCATCGTTGTGGAGTCCCATACAACTCCCAGGAACGTAGGTGCGAGGGGAGAGAGCTAGGCCAAATGGAAGAACCCGATATTGGTACGCTTTGCCCCCGAAAGCGAACCTCAGGAACTTCCTGTGACATGGAAGGATGGATATATGGAAGTATGCGTCCTTCAGATCTATCGTGACGAACCAGTCCCCGAACTGGATCTGACTCACGATTGCTGGAATGGTGAGCATCTTGAACCTGTACCTCCTCAGAGAACGATTCAAGTGCCTGAGATCTATTATGGGACGCAACCCCCCATCCTTCTTGGGAACTATGAAGTACCGGCTGTAGAACCCGGACTCCCTGTCTGGCAGAGGAACACGTTCTATGGCCTCCTTGACCAACAGGGATTGAACTTCCTGTTCCATAACCCGAACCTGCTCTGGGCCAACCACAGTCCAGACCACCCCGTTGAACTTTGGGGGAGGGGAGCTGAACTGTAGTCTGTAACCCAGCTCTACAGTACGCAGGGCCCACGGAGATATATTCGGAAGGCATGACCATGCGCCGAGATAATCTACTAAGGGCTGGCCTCGTGTGTCAACCGAGACTCGTTCCCGACTTCCTGAAGCGGCTGGCCGGCAGGAAGCGGTCGAGAACGATTTTTGGTGTGCGTACGCGTTCGCCGCCCCACCGCAGGTCTTCCTAGAGGCGGCTGGAGCGACGTGCGTATGCGGGAAATCAGTGTGGCCCGAGGCGTGCTGGACGGCGGGAACACACTGATTCCCCGAGAGCTCGGGGGGGGGGGAAGCGACCTCGATCGCCCCGCCCCGGGGGGGACAGCTCTCAGCGGTCTGGCCACA
>JARPMJ010007363.1:0-43624 GCA_033366665.1 Phoxinus dragarum | reverse complement strand
ACAATGCAAAAACAACCTTCTTTGATGTGAATGAACCGTGTAAATGTTAAAAAGTGTATACAATATTTTGTCGCATGACGGCAGCAAAAACCTGTGTTTTACTAATATGATAAATGATAGAGGTACAAATAGAGGTAATACCAATGATTGGTTTGATCATGTAACCTACATTCATAATCTACATCTAATTCTAATAAAAAAATAAAGGTCCCAAACTAGACCTTCCTATGTCGTAAGGGAACACAAGTCCCACACATGAAACTCAAGTCCTACTAAAGAGATGTTTAATTCTCCGATGTAAGATAATTTACACAATCCAGAAACCAACACACTGATCTGAAGATTCTTGATTGGATGTTTCTCTTTAATTTATCAGTGAGATTTAGATTGAAATAAATGTGTGAATGGATTTATATTTTTCCCGGTCTGCCTTAAAGGAGAACTCCAGCGCAAAATGAACCTTTGGTCTAATTACACATTGTTACCTAGTCAACCGTTATCTGAGATTTGTTTTCATGATTATCGAATGTAAATAGTTTTATCTCTAAAAACAGTTAGAGACGCTAGCTATAACGCTAGTATAACGCTAGTATATGGGGCATGGAGTAATGACAAATAAAAATCGCTTGTTAATACCACTAACAAGGCTCAAAATAGCCCCACACTAACACGGTAGCATAATGAGGGTCCCTACCTTCAAACCGAAGCATTGAGAACTTTGACAGTGTCCAGACAGTTTAATAAGAAGATATTTTATACATACAGTCAACTTCACGTATACAAGCAGAAGCCATCTTAGAAAAACAGACTCGATCAGTCGATCAACGAAACGCCGATCCAAATGCGCTGAACTGTGTAGAATCTCATATGGTCCAGCGCATTTAGATCGGCGGTTCGTTGATCGACTGATCGAGTCTGTTTTTCTAAGATGGCTTCTGCTTGTATACGTGAAGTTGACTGTATGTATAAAATATCTTCTTATTAAACTGTTTGGACACTGTCAAAGTTCTCAATGCTTCGGTTTGAAGGTAGGGACCCTCATTATGCTGCCGTGTTAGTGTGGGGCTATTTTGAGCCTTGTTAGTGGTATTAACAAGCGTTTTTTATTTGTCATTACTCTACGCCCCATATACTAGCGTTATACTAGCGTTATAGGCTAAACTGTTTTTAGAGATAAAACTATTTACATTCGATAATCATGAAAACAAATCTCAGATAACGGTTGACTAGGTAACAATGTGTAATTAGACCAAAGGTTCATTTTGCGCTGGAGTTCTCCTTTAAGCATTCTCCTCATTCTCGTGCGTTCTGGTCTAGTTATGTGAGCGTGAAAATTCTAGAAGAGATAACGGTTAGTTGAAGGCAGAGAGTGAGTATCCAGGTGAGTAGTGTGTATTTAGGCTTGACTTACAGGAGATCGCAGGGAGTTTGCAAGCAGAGCATGAGAAAGGATTCACAGGAGGATGTAAATCGTAGGATCGTAGGAGGATTCGTTAGGAGACCGCTGGAGTACAAGGTAAGTAGAGCGGGCAAGTAGTCCATTGTCCATTGATGAGACAAGACAAAGAGTAACTGAGGTGTGCTTATGTGCAGGGGCTGATCGGAGTGCTTGACAAGGGACAGATGCAGTTGCTTAGCATTCTGTTGAGTGTACCTTTGATTGTTTGTATATTACGCTGTACCCACATTGGACCAGCGGTTTGGAAAATGAATGTAAGGATGATTCATCTGCGGGCACTAATCTGCGGGAATGAATTCAGCACGCAACTCTCACAGTGCATTATGGGTATTCTATAGCCATTGAGAGTACATCAGAGGTGTTTCTCAATACTCAATTTGACGCGTCCTCGTTTCCTTGCTCCTAGGTCCTCTAGCCCATGACCCGGAAACCGATAGAATTCAGCCATCATAAAGGACATCTCAAATAAAATAGCTTAAATATAACTCTACATCCTTGCCCCATTTAGTATACGCGGTTCTATGAATATGCAAATGAGCCCCGCCTCACAGCAACTCAGAGATCCACTCGTTGACGATCACACGTTGATCTGATTGGTTACAAGGTAGTTTGTGACGTCAGAAACACCAGCAATTTCAAACTGTGTTTTTTGACACTGTCTTTGGTTCACTGCAGTTTTATGGATAAAATACTCAGCAATGGTGTTGACTTATGAATTTACACATCGTTTGTCTTTGCATATTAAAAGCATATTAAAAACATCACATACTGTAAACATATAAACAACATTAAAAGCTTGATTTTCACCACAGCGGGACTTTAAATAATATAATTGATCATAAATGCAAAAGAATCAACTGACCGATTAATTCCATGAATTCAGTATTAGATTCCAAATTCACAGAATTGGGACTAATTGGGACTTTTTACCCAGAGTTAAGAAACCCTACTATAGAGTGCATGGTTCATATCTCAAGCTTTGTGCAGTCACATAAACCCTGTGTGTTGCAAAACAGCCAATGAGAATTTGAGTCAAGAATTTTTTATTTTTTTTTTGCTGATGCGAAAGTGTGAGACAAGATGATTATTTAAACTAAGCTGTATACTGACACTGCAAATATTCAACTAAGGATGACCAAGGGTTAACTATTTAAATTATGAAAAGCCCTTATATGGTTAACCCAGGGTTAAGCATAATGTGAAAACCCATTATGTGTTCTTGAGCCAATTATCAGCAAATCAGAGTAGCCATGAAGTCATTTTGCTGCAGCTCTAGTGAGTACTTATAGGCGACTGGCTTAAAATGAGTGTATATTAAAATAGGAAAAAGTGTTTTACCATCAAAAAATCACACACATCACCTTTTAAGGAAAGTCTGATTTATCATTAAGCCTGCATGTAGGTGAGAAATGCAGTTGAACTTTGCAGGCGCAATCTGCCATCGCGCATCAGAAACAAACAGAATTATCTGTTGGACTGGTGAATGGAGCAGCATCTTTATCAGTGGAGCGCAGATGCAGACTCACAGGTCTCCAGGGAATAGCTCCCCCCAATCCATCTAAAAGCCTCATTCAAAGCAGAGGATCAGCTAATGAGATCTGACTCCATTAGTCTGCAGTGCTAAGTGTCCGTCCATGCTTACGTAGCACAGGAACAGACAGCGGAAATGGGGATCCCCTCTCACTAAACCTCATCTCCCTCAACGTCATATCATGACTCTTTAATCCACTCAAATCTGCTCTCACTCGCGCTATAAACCCACCACCTCAAACCGGCCAATTAGCCATCTGCCACACAACAACTGTGTGTGTGTGTGTGTGTGTGTGTGTGTGTGTGTAAGGGTTGGGGGTTACTTAGTTTGAGTTATTGGAAATGCCTAGGGACATTTGGGGCGTCCTTTACTTAGATTACTTAGCAATGTTTGTGATTTCATTGCTATAGTTTGACAACAAATGAATCCCCAGAAGTGAGTTTGGCGATGCACAATTTGAAAAAATGTGAGCGGGGTTTGTGTTTGGGTTATTTATTTATTTTTCCAGTACACATATCTAACCATTCTTAAATCAAGATACATTTACCTGAGAAGAAAATAACGTAAGTTAGTCTTGTTTTCTGCTGAATTTATATATATAAAAAAGACTTTTATGCTCAAAACAAGAAAAAAATATCTGTCAATGGGGGTAAGAACAATAAACTTAATTCAAAGGAAAAAAGACGTCTATTTTTCGTACCCCACTGGCAGATATTTTTTCTTGTTTTAGGCATAAACTCACTTTAATATGTTTTTCAGAATACAAAACGTAATATCTTGAGTCATTTTGTTTCTCAAGTAAATGTATCTCGATTTTTACTAACTGTGTGTGTGTGTATGTGTACCAGCTACACAAAAATGTGTGTGAGAGAGGTGGAGAGGTAAAGACATTAAAGGGATGGAAAATGCAAACTGGAAAACAGAGAAAACCACAAGAAATGAAAGGCAAAAGAGGTGATGTGGCAGACAGACACACGCTGGCCGTCAGTGGAGTGTATTGTGTGAGCTAATGCTGGAGCATCATGCTCTATTGTTCTTCCTCACACTGGAGCCCACGAGCAGGGCACAGACAGCGTGGTGTGTGTGTGTGTGTGAGACAGAGAGGGGGGGAAGGGGTGTGCACAAATGAACGCACAAACACACACTTTGGCAGAAAGCCAAGGCTTTTTTCCAGCACCGGCTGTGCATGTCTCTTGCTGTGTGTCAGTCTAATCAGTCTGAATCAGACTGTGGCATTGTAGGATTTATCAGCAGTTTCCAGCCTTGTCTCATGCACACATGAACTAGAATCATTCAATCAAAGCATACATTTTCAAATTTATTTTGAGAATTGTATTCTCTCTCTATCTCTTTCACATTCTGTTATTGTTTCATTTTCGTTTTCATGGACTTTTAGTTTGTTTCTCAATATTTCCATTGTTTCCCTTCAATTGTCATGGTTTTTAGCTTGGGTTCATTTGTTGTCATGGTGACATCCACATGTTCCTTGTTCAGTTTATTTGTTGCCTTGTTGCCCAACCAGGCAATGGCTGTGTCAGAAAACTGATAAATGCTGCCTTCGGAGGAAATATTGCAAGGTAGGAAGGCATCAAGGCCCGTCCAAATCCAATGCTAGCTTCACTTCCTGTCTTCTGAGATTCCTTCATCTCAATAATTTTTGAAGGCATCATAGATGTATCCTATTACGAGTTAAAGCAATGTAAAAACATATGTTGTCATAACTTATTGAGGATATCATTTTTTTACAGTGTAGATGTAAATGTTTGACCTAATGAGAAATGACTACTGAAGTAATTATATATTTGCCGTTTTCACCAAAGCTCACTCTATTTTGCAGTAGATCATTAAATCATTACACTGCCTCAAAAGTCTGTCCAAAATCAGTTTTGTAAGGAAACTTGCCTGCGAAGTAATTTAGATCACAATTCTAACAATATTTCACAATACTAATGTTTTACTGTATTTTTAATCAAATAATATCAGCCTTTGTGAGCATAAGAGAAAACATGAAAACATTTTAACCTTAACATTACAATGTTTTTTTAGTTTTTTTTTTATATAACAAATGAATTATGTTGCTATTTTTACCCTTGTATATTTTTGGCAACAGGACATTATGTCAATAGCAGGATTATAAAAGTTACTGGCCAACTGGCGAGTACGCTTTATTTACTTGCCAAAGCCAATTTCCACTTCTCTCTTCTGACTGCACTGAGTGGAAACAGATCCCGATCTGCCAAAAACCAAACCAGGACTGCACCATGAGTACAGCATCACGTTTAGAGAACCAAGGCTGATTCATGAATGCTTTAGGAACAAATCATATGGTAAGAGACTCCAAAAACACATTTAATATGTTGCTCAGGAGATACCATCCCTGCAATTCATCAGCTGTTAATGGTTCTTATTGCCCTGGATAAAAGTATATACTATAGGAGAAAAAAAGATAGTAGGGCTCGTAATGATCTACATATCACACACTGCATCAATTACATCACATGATAAAAATGATAAATCAGTGAAACTGGAGAACCTACAGTACATTGTGTGTGTCTGTAAGAGGCATGTTGGCATGTAAACATGCCATGTCCATGTTTTATGGGGACATTCCATAGACATAATGATTTTTATACAGAAAAATGTTATATTCTGCCCCCTTTACACTAACTTTTTGCATTTTTACATTTTCAAAAAAAAATATCACTTAGTATGATTACACAAGGCCAATATTTTCATATACCTATATTTGAGGGGACATTTGGTCCCCACAACACACACACACACACACACACACACACTTTACTTCAGTGAAAAGTTTAACAACGGTTGGTCGTCGATTATTGTCACGGGTTCATCATAAATCTTCCCCATTAGTGGCACATATTTACCAAAGATTTGTCAAAAAGATGTTTGCCATTAGTGGCAAAATGTTCATTGTTGCCAGAGGTTTTCAGCAAATCCGGAGTACTGGAAAAGAGCAGCAAACTTCTCCCAGACATTGACCATGAATTAACAACAAGTTGTTGCAGGGGTCACTGTCTGCAGTCATGAATCATATCATTTGTTCAGACAGTTTAGTCAATATCTGCATCAGTTTCCATAGTAATGACATAAGCATCAGAACAATAACAAGAGACGTAAGAGAGCATGGCATCTTGTTGTGATGCTAAACTACAGAAGCAGACAACATACAATGTACAACCCCATAAGCATCAGTACGTATATACGCTCATATGCACTTAACCACACTTTATTACATAGTGAAAGCTACATGTGAGTGTACATGAGAGAACTGAGACAGACAATACTGCACTTTTTGTATGACGTTAAAGACATTTACTTGAAACTGGATCTGGACTGACTGCTTAAACTGTTTATTTCCCCAAATCTGGAAATTCACTGTTAATCGGATTTCAAACCACATTCAAATGTGGTTTGGATCAGGTTTGTACGATTTCAGTTTCAGTTCAGACAACAAACAAACTAAACGGATTTGAGTTGTATATGCCAAGAAATCAGATTTTTGCGGCCTACTAAACAAAGCCTTAAAAAACCCTGTCAAAAGCAGACACTTCCCAACCGGATTTGCAAATAATCTTTAAAGCCTGGACAACCTCCACCCAATGCATTGATCAGATGACTGATTATCAATTAACAACCACCTTAGAGAGGACAACAGAACCCAAATGCTTCACAATAAAACAACGGTTGCATTTCATTGATCCGGTGTTGTGAGCCAGTTACACACATCAGTCATACTGTTTAATAAGCAGTGCTAAAGAGGTCTTCAGAAGGAAGGAACAGCTTATAACAGGAAGGATAACAAAGGAGGGGTCCAAATATGACAATCAACACAATTATTATAAGAGGAAAGAAGTTGTTCTCGCTCATTTTGTTCTCTCAAGAGCACTCTATCTATAGCAGTATGTAGTATGGAGGTTAATCCAACCGTAAATACTGAATACACATGCAGCGAGTGAGCCATGTGGCCGAGGGTATAAAAACCTCTTCAGATTGCTGAGTGTGGTGCTTGTGAATGTATTACTGTTCACTCAGCCACGTAACGTCTTTTCTCTAGGAGGGCAAACACCCACTACAACTGGATATGGCAGAAGAAAGAAGATTTATGGTCCTATTCACTCTGTCCCTGTCTTCCTCCATTATATCCTCCTGACTTTTTGTTGGCCCTAGGGGCAGGGGCTGCCAGGATGTATCTGTCTGTCCATTGATGACGGCCAATGGCCATGTTCTGCAGATGTCCTCACTTCCACTGGGTAAAACCACAGTTAAAAAAGCCCCTCTGCTACACCAGACCTCCAAACATCTGCAAATCATTGGCAGTGGAGATCTCAAAACCAATACTCTGCACAACTCAACAATGTCTTTATGATCATGCCTAAAAATAGCCTGCTTTGTTCTTTATTTGCTCTGAAGTTGTAGGTGAGAAGAAAGCCTCAGAATTGCTTATACGTCGGCATGGGACTTATTCCTGCACAGATTCTGCTACAGACATGAACAATATCTAAATCATGCAGCTTGTTGAAGAGGTTTGCTATTACTTTGTGATTGGACTTACTTACCAAGCAGATTAAAAATCCCATCGACATGCATATATTGATGGAGGGATCAGAATATTAACACAATCTCATGGCAAAGCATAACTATTTTACGTTTTGGTGAATAGGTGGTGAATTCAAATTCATATCTCATTCGTAGATTTTCGTACGATCTGCTCACACCCCACTGATGGTTATGTTTAGAGGTGGACCTTTTATTCTAAAAATCATGTTTTCGTACAATGAATTCATACACTCAGAATAAATGTGTAAAAATTTTACCTTCGGGGGTACAATGGATTGTCACTGGGGCATTACCCAGGATACATTTGTACATTATCAACCCCTAAAAATGTCATATGGTAAGTATTGTTACTTTTAAGCCTGGTTCACACGGGACGATTTTAAAATTGTCGGCCGATTTTCCAAACCTGAGAGACCCCACACACGGCGATAAAAAATCACGGGTCTAACAGTTTTGGTCGTACAGTGTGTGGTGCGCAACCACACGGCAAAATCAACACATCACACACAAACCGATTTGCTCCTGAGCATTCCCAGGTCAGACGGGAAATCTCGCAAAATCCCTCGAGATCAAACGTGACTTCAGAGTAAACAATCATGGCGGACGAAGAGGATGCAGTGGCGATAGTTTGTAGTTTGTTTTTAACCGAGAAAAAAAAAAACGTTATTCTCCATCTCCGACGTCCACCGGACTTTTTTTGATTTTGTTTCCCGGTGCTTCATCGCCGCCTCGTCACCTCGCTTTCTGATTGGCTACACGCCACAGTCCACAGGCTGCGTGCTCGTTTGTCCCCGGGGGACACCACACACGAGGAGAAATTGGGCCAAAAAATCCAACATGTTGGATATCCCCGATTTGAGATCGGAACAGTCCCGACATCCTTCCGAGCAGACGAGAGCAGTCTTAACACACCACACACGGCAGGAATATCTGATCATATTATTTAACGATAATCGAAGCATCCTTAAGATTGTAGGAAGGGGTGAATCGGGGCTAAAATCTGCCTAATTATCCTGCCGTGTGAACCAGCCTTAAGTTACTAATATGCACTTTTTAGGGGTATTAAATTACAAAGATGTCCTTTTCAGTGTACTACCCCAGTGACAACCCATTACCACTAAAGGTAAAATTTTTCCAATTTTTTTTTCGGAGAATGTACGAAATCACCACCTTGAAAAATTGTTTTGTTTTCCCATGAAATGTGGCCACCTGAAACCCTTTACACCACACAGCAACGCCCTGGCAACCACCAACACCACTCTATGGCAGTGAAATTCATACAAGAATGAAGGAAATCTTAGGGTACGTTTACACGACAACGATATGCTTAAAACTGAGATTTTCCTTTCCTTTGAGTTTTCTGCGTACAGACGACACCATTGTCAAACTGATCCCCATTCACACGGATCCGCGAAAATAACAAAAAAAACGCTGTATTCTGCAGCCAGAACATTAGATGGCGACGAAACACTATAGATTGAACACGTTATACCGAGATTCATGTTTTTGCTGTTTACACGGAGACCGTTTTCAAAAACTTGCACTTTGAATCCCGTTTTTAAGCCTTTGCGTTTTCAGGCATCCCAGTCTCAATGAAAAAACGCCTGCGGTGATTACGTTGGGTCTTGAGATAAGTCTTTATTAATCGATAATCTGCCTCTGTAATCATAATGTTGTGTGATATTGCCTCTAAATGTTCATTTCAGCTGGAAACTGCAGTGGTTTGTATGCATTAGTATGTGTTTTTGCATGAGTATTGCAAAAATGTAGGCAGAGGCACATTTTTCCAATGTGTTGCTACAATCTAGTTCAGTTTGTTTATATTTCAGGATTTTTCTTTCAGTTATTTGTGGGTTTACTCTGAGACATGGTTGTTAATTATCAGACGGTCTTTGCAGATATGACCTTCAGATCAAAAACTGAGACATTGTACACACTTCCTCCAAAAAAAAAAAAAAAATCACCTTGAACCTCGCATTGATAAGACCGAAAGAAAGGCAGCACAGCTGTTTGGTTGAGCTAACAAGTGGGGAGAACTAGTTTGTGTTTTGTGTTATGCCACGTGTTAGCTGTTTGTGTGTGCGTATGAGAGAGTGAGCATAGTGCTCCCGCATCCAGACCTATAGCCCACTGTGTAAAGCAGCAGGGTTTAAGCATCACTCCTCAGCAGGGGTCTCACAGCCTGGACCACTTACCCAAACATTAGCATTTCTTCCAGCCATTTCCTCTCTAAAACTCCAGAAGTGCTGCACATGACACAAGGTCTTGCCACTACGCTGAGTCCGCTTTTAAATGTCAAAGGTTGTTGTGGAATCATTGTTTACATATGAAAACTGCACTCAGCTCAACATACACATTCTAAATATTTATGTCCACTTTGCAAAGACAATAAGAACAACATAAATTGTACGGATGCATGTTACAAGGAATTTGCGTGTTACAAATGTGTATGTGGCAATCCTTTTAGAACTGGAGTTAAACATACATTAAACTTCTGGGCACATCTGACACTCGCAAGCGCTGTTACACAGATGACGCGTATATTAAGAGTGGAGTGTTTGAAATTAGCTTCTTCCCACTGTACCATGAGCCCAGCATGAAGCCCAGTTATGCATGAAAATGACCATGATTTGACACTTAACAGACTTATATGACAACAAACCAGCCATTTTGTGTGCATAAGAACAAATTACCACAATCCAGATACTGTAAATAAGGCATGAGAAGTTATCCAGCAGTTGTGCTGTTCAGGAGATATGGGATGGGATGGGCTGGCTTTTCAGACTACACGACTAAAGCTCAGTGTAGCTGTCAGTCAAAGCAGGATAATGGCACTAATGCTCAGCATCACCCATCACACAAACCTGGACCTCAAGCATCCTTAAACCATAATACCCTGATTTATCCCATTAGCCTTCATCTTTTTATTTAATCTTCTATTGAAGACTACCTCTTTCTCAATTCAGTTTCAAAACAAAAACTAGGCTACATTTCCATTCCAAGCTGCACCAAATAAATACAAAATAGATAAAAAAAATGTAATAAATGAGAAAATAGCTATTAACCAAATAAAATACATTAAAGCCTAATTAAAATGTGCAGTGCAAAGCCATTGAGCAATTGGGAAATTAAAAAGTAGCCTAATAAATGACGAAGGTAACAGAGATAAACCTCTTGAAGTAAGAATGCAAAGCGACACCATATGTGCGCTATTAATTGTCATAATTAGCCAAACGCAGGCCTATCTATAGAGATCACTGTCTCTCCATCTCTCCTCTCACCGTACCTGTTTTGAAGAACGCATCCGTGTCTGAATCAGTGGGTCCGTCCTCCGCCGCTTCAGCAGGATTCATCTTTCCTCTCAGATCTCACAAATCAAAATAACGAGAAATATATCCAGATTCAGCGCTCCATCATCTCTATATGTCTGTGTTTTGACTGCACAGCCCTCGATCAAAGCGACAAAGCGCAGCTCTGCATTGCCTTCTATTGTCTCCAGATGCGCCTCTCCTCCTGCGATCGCTCCTTTCGCTTCTTATGAGCCGGTTCTTTTGAACCGGTTCGCCAATTGGACTGATCGATTCGTTCGCGAATTGGTTTGGACGGTTCTCGAGACTTTTCGGTCTTGTCCGATTCGAAATGAGCCCTAGGGCCGGTGAACACAATCCTCAGTAATTGAGTTTTCGGATGATTTGATCAGTGGGCCAGTGGGGTTGGAAAGCAACCAACCTTATAGGCTACTGTAGCCGAATGGATGGAGGAAACATGTTTACAACTTGTGCGTTTGACATAATGTGACATACGACAAAGAGATGCATCCAAACGTTGTTCATATAGAGGCTAGTTCTGCAAAAGTCTCAGTCGTATTTCCAACTGGCAAAAAAGTAGCCTAGGCTGAAAGTAACTTCATGTTGCATGAACATTGTAGGGCAGCAAAGTGAACTAGAACACAACACATCACAATAGATAGCATGCTATACGAATGAATGTTAGCCTACTTAACAGTAAATAAATACGTTGCATATTGCCATGTACTTAAATGTTTAACGCTTTTCAAAAGGTCAGGGTATTCTTTAGCGTACGGGTGTGACGTAAACGAACCGATGAATCTTTTTGGAACCGCCTCATTGAAATGAACTGTTCGAAAGAACCGTTTCGCGGAAATGAGTCGGACCAGCTCAACACAAAGCGGCGCGCAACCTCTCTCTCTCTCTCTCTCTCTCTCTCTCTCTCTCTCTCTCTCTCTCTCTCTCTCTCTCTCTCTCTCTCTCTCTCTCTCCTCTCTCTCTCTCTCTCTCTCTCTCTGTGTGGTGTGTGTGGTGTGTGTGTGTGTGTGTGTCAGATGGGAGCGCTATCCTGACAGTGAAAGGTGATGATGTCATGAATTCTCCATAATGTCATATTTGTTGGTCACTCTTTCCCTCTCTTATAAATATTTTCTTCAAAAAGTTAATGAGTTATTTTAGAAACATATAGGCTAAGCGTACTCATTTAGACTGCGGGGAGTGTAGGCTATTGTGTGTGTGTGTGTGTGTGTGTGTGTGTGTGTGTGACCTCCCTCTGTGACATATCACGCCCCCATCACTCATGCAGTCTTTGAGCTATTAAAGAATCCCAAAGCTGCTGAGACATATAGCCTGTTTTCATAATAGCCGTACGGTAAATAGAAAGCACGTGTGCATCCATATTAGTAAATTAAAGCTTTTTAAACATAGCAATATCCGAAATACTTGTCCTTATAAGGACATTTTTTTGGGTTATAAAGCAGTGGGTGTTTTTTTTAAATAAATATTATAATATTGCCAAGATGCCAATGTGATATTCGGATGCTTTTTATTTCGTACCGTGTGTTCTTTGTTGTTACATTAATCAGTAACAGTTTGACAGAACTGCAGCCATTTTTGGTTGTGCAATTAATAAACGATATAAATAAATTAAAATTATTTTCTTTAATACACATTAAATATATAGTTTGTTATTTTTTTATTATTTAGTGATACAATTTGTTTCTCAGATTATTTTGAACCAAATGACAAACAGAAAGATTGGTTATGGGGTGAAAATCGAGGTTTTACTGCCCCCTGGCGACGGCCACACACTATCACAACATAAATAAAATATTTTCAGAAGTTCATAATGGACCCAGACTTCTGACAGGCAGAAGTACATTATCATAGACATTGTGCACCTTGTTTTTTTTTTATGTTTCCAAGGACATTTTTGACTTATGAAGTGTATGGATAATACAAATAATAAAAAAAATCCTGCTTCTAGCTCTTTGTAGAACAAAATTAAAAACAATTCTCATATTGAACTAATATTAGTTATTTTTGCTATATCCACCAAACCTTTAATTAGATGGCATATGAACTAATAAATTATCTTAATTTATTTCCATTTATGTCTCCCTTTATTATTTCCCTGTCACTATGTATTTTTTTCTTTTTATTTATTTATTGATTATATCTGTCACGCAAGACACAGAGAATAAACTAGAATAATCTTTATTTACAAATACTTAGGAAAACATTGGAAACGCAACAAAAGAAGAATTGAAACGTATGCATAAACATAAGGAACAAACAAATGGAACTAGATGAACACATGTGAACAGAATCTAATAATCAGTGATTAACCATGGCAACAAACTAGTAAGTGAATGAATAACCAAGGGAACCAATATGAACAGGCCAATGAGAACAGAGCAAACAGAGTGAAAACTAAACCAAAACAGAGCATACCTTACTTACAATATCAACACTTATTGTAATTAATAAATGCTAATTTCCATGCAGTCATTACTCATGCCAGAGACCCAATTTGTACAACCGTGTACAAATTAAATGTCACATTTCAAATCATTAAGCATACTTGTAATTTCACCCTTTTCTATAGCAAATCATGCTTGCTTCTTTATCATAATTGTTTTATAATCATGATGTCTTTAACACCTGAAGTAATTAAATGCAGTCTTTTTAATTTAAATATACATACAGTGTATAAGTTTTTTTTTAATCAGGACCAAATTGAGACCCCATTGAGATTACTCCGCAAACATCTCTGCTTGGCATTTTAATTCCAGTTCTTCCTGTTACCATGGACTCTTTTGGCAGTGTGTTGTATGTGGTGTGTGTGTGTGTGTGTGTGTGTGTGTGTGTGTGTGTGGTTAGCGGACTCTAAGCGGGCACAATACCAGCTTCCTTCGGCCACCCTACAGGCCCCTGTAACTCAAATATCCAGCAGATGGTTTAGCTATAATTGCCAGAATTACACAAATATGTTTAACACTTGGAGGACTAGAGGCGAAATCTCTGATAAAAGAAGGCAATGTTCAAATAAAAGGAAAATGTGTGAGTGATATCCATGGTGTTTTTAAATTAAAGATATTTTTTGAAGCCGGTGGACTTCTGGGAAAGTTATAAGGATGAAACGAAAACGTTATTGCTCTTACTTTCTTTACCACTTTGGTTTTCTTCAGCACAGTTTTCACATTGTAAACTCCAGTAAATGGGAAGGCTGAAACGAGTGCTGACCCGCATCTGTTCGCTGTGAGAGATGAGCCGTGCTGAACAGAAGCAATGACATGTTTATGGCCAGGTGTTGAGGAATGACCGTACCAAATTGCTCCCTAGGTGAGTTTAGTGTTATTGGGTGAGATGGTCAGAGAGCAGTGAGCATGGAGAATAATAAGATTCTGTGTTTCTTATTTTGTATCGCAAAGGAAATAAACTGTAAACTCGATACAACCCTGTTTTCAATAAATAAACTGTCCCAACACTTTATGTAAACCTTGAAATGTGCGATGGGCTTTCAAACTTAATTAATTTTAGTGTTCTTTTACATTTTCATTGGTTTTTATGTTGAAAGCAATACAAGTTATTTTGTGTAGCCAAGTCAACAAAATATTTTTCTGATTTGTTCGATGTATGGATGTATGAAATGTATGAAAATGTCTTCCTTTGCTATGGCCGGGTAGGCTATCACTGTCAGTCATCTCAATTTCGTGAATGATTCATAAAACAATAATTTAGCAGATTAAAGACCAGCTTCATCATCGTCATTTTCTGGTGCGATCAGCTGATAATCTTCCTTCATCAGTTTTGTCGTCTGTGCAGCGGCTCTACTGGAATGTAGCAAATTTATGTTGTAATGTGCCATTGATAATTAAACAAAACGCTTGACTTTAATAAACAGTTACCTATTTAAGCATCAAGAACAGTAAAACATAAACGCTGTCGACCAACATCGGTTAACAGCTACAAAGAGATTTGATCTCAGATCGCTTGAAGCTCCGTGTGTCACAGTGTTGGTTTGTGTTCCCTGGGTGTCCATTAGAGGTCCTCTTCCCCATGGTGTCATCCACATTATGAAATGTATTCCCCACAATCCTTGTCTGTACCCATCACTGAGAAAATGGATGTGTGGCTTGAGAGCGTGTGAAAAGGGCCAATTGCGTGAGTCTCACGCTCAATGCGTGAGAGTTGGCAGCCCTGTATTCTATATGGGCTGTGGCAATCATTTTGAAAAATAATAGCTCACAGCATCATAAAAAAAAAAAAGTCATTTGGGGGTGAAGTGTGAGTGCACGTGTTTGCTGTGTTTACAGAGCGCAAGCCCCAGCCCTGCGTGGAGGCAGAATTGTTTGTGTAGTATATTTTTATATCTGGTTATTCATATGTTATTTAAAGGTTTCCAATAAAACCCTTTTTTTTTGTATTTCACCTTTGTTTCGAGTCCTGACTCAGCCGTAACCGAACCTGTGTGCTTTAATGATTCATATAAGGGTCAATCCCCGGTAAATTGGCCCCCGGGGTGGCGTAGTCGGGTATCCTTAGAGGTGTAGATCGTTAAGTCTGCCCTCTGTAGGTGGATTGTCAAAAGTAGGTGTACCAGAGCAGTGAGCAGAAAGGCATTCTCTGTAGCACCACCATAACCAGGTCTATGTCCTAACACACGTCTGTGAAGTAGATGGCTGACAGGTAATTCGAGCGATACCCACAACTATATGCTGATCCTCCAGCCAAAAGCAGTAGCATCCCAATCCGCAGGGGAACCGCTCTAGCAGAGCTGAGTGCAGAGTCTCTTTCGCAGCAAGAGCCGATGATAAAATGGATAAAGTGTAGGTAGGTAGTTCCGGTCATCCCGCGATTAACAGCTGATCATCCAGCTGAGACGGCCAATAAAATATTGCACTCACAAGCCTATCTCTTCCTCGGCAGAGCCGATTTTGGCGAGGATGAAGTGTTGGCAGGTAGTTCAGGCGATCTCCGCGATTAACAGCTCATCATCCAGCCGAGAGCAGTCGATTCCAACCCGCCGAAATCCATCCAACACAAGTCAGCTAGCGGCAATCCTCATAAGAGGTAAGGTGGAATTTTAGCGGATGAAAGGCCGTTAGGTAGAACAGGCGCTCCCTTGAATCCAAATAGGATAGCTCCAAAATATAATATAGGTGCACGACACTGCACGTGAAACTGAACTGGTAGAGCAGCGGCAGTCAGACACGCCAGCGTACGCTCTAACCGGAAGATTTCAAACAAAATGACTGAAAAGGGGAAGGTTTAGATAGAGACAACAATCCACACTCAAGGAGACAGGGAAGATCCAAGCGCAGTATTTTTATTGGGGAAATCCTTAGTAATACATCCAGTCCAGGCCATAGGTCGTAATCCATTAGGCAATCCAAATACAAGCACATACAGGCAACCCAGGGTATCAGAAGTGGTGTGATTGAAGTGGTGTGACAAACACTAAACAGGCAGGGTATATATAACACAGAACTAACAATGATAATGGGGAACAGCTGAGTGCAATGATACAGAAAGGTAGATTCAGAATGTTGCGCTTTTCAAGAAAAATGGACACATTTTTTTGTTGTTGTTGAAGTGAAAGGCAAGCCAGTCTGCCTAGTTTGTGGGGATGCACTTGCAGTGATGAAAAAGGTAAATCTCCAACGTCATTACAGCTCAAAAACATTCTAAACTCGATGAGTTGCAAGGACAAATGCGTTTGTCACAGGTCGGGTGGGCCAAGCTAGACTGCACCCACCCCTGAACCAGGACCACCTCGAGGAACGTGTCAGAGGGAAGAGTCAGAGACAGAGAATAAAATGAACAAGTTTTATTTTGAAGTAAAAGCAAATTGGAAACACTAATCTAAAATCTTCTCCCTTGTTGCCCTCAGGGATCGGGGGTGGACGGTGCAGTGACTGGGGACTCTCCCGCCTCTTCCCCAGTACAGACCCTGCAGCAGATGACCAGCGCACAGGTGGGGGCGGTGGGCAAACGAACGGTCCGGTAAGTCTCCTCTGGTAAGTAGGTAATTCCAACCTTCCTTCCTTCTTTCACAGGTGGGGGTGCGGTCAACGAACAAGCAGTCCGGTAAGTCTTCTCTGGTAAGTAGATAATTCTAACCTTCCTTCACAGGTGGGGGTGCGGTCGACGAACGAACAGTCCGGTAAGTCTCCTCTGGTAAGCAGATAATTCCAACCTTCCTTCACAGGTGGGGGCGTGTGGTCAACGAACAAGCAGTCCGGTAAGTCTTCTCTGGTAAGCAGATAATTCCAACCTTCCTTCCTTCTTTCACAGGTGGGGGTGCGGTCAACGAACAAGCAGTCCGGTAAGTCTGCTTTTAGTCTGCAGCAGGCTCGAAGGCGACAGGCTGCACGAGGCTTCTACTGGGACAGACAGAATAGGTGCTTCAGGCAAAGCATACAGTACACATGCACTGGAAGGAACGAACACTGCTCACAACACAGATGAGTTGCAGGGGTACGGCAGACTCGAAGTCAACGGGCTGGACGGGGCTTCTTCCGACACAGACAGAATGGGTGTTCCAGACAGAGCGCGTCAACCTTACGTCCGTGACAGAGGGACAGTCACTTCTCCCAACACAGGTGGGCTATGAGGATACAGCAGACTCGAAGTCGACAGGCTGCACGGGGCTCCTGCTGAGACAGACAGAATACGTGCTTCGGACAAAGCATACAGTTTACATGCGTTGAGGGGAACGAACACTTCTCACAATACAGATGGGCTGCGGAGATACAGCAGACTCAAGTCAAACAGGCTGAACGGGACTTCTTCTGACGCAGACAGAGTAGGTATTTCAGACAGGGCGCGCCAACCTCACATTCGAGACAGAGGGACAGTCACTTCTCCCAGTACGGGTGGGCTACGAGGATACAGCAGACTCGAAGTCGACAGGCTGCACGGGGCTTCTACTGAGACAGACAGAATAGACGCTTCAGACAAAGTACACAGTTCACATGCGTTGGAAGGAACGGACACTTCTCATAATGCAGATGGGCTGTGGGCAAAAAGGGAATGTATCTTCCACACACACAGCAATTCCACTTCAAGCATATAAGGTGGGGGAAACGTCAATCTTAGGCACTGCAAACTCACTTCACAAGGTGCAATTTAAAGCCAGCACTCACCCTTGGGTCTCTGTGCGAGGGGACCGTGATCATCAATACTGCAGATAATATTTTGGGAGGTTTTTCTTCACATACACGGGCAGAGTTCACATCACCATTTCTCAATGGAGGGGGAGATAAGAGATCGGTAATGAATCAATACAATCCACTCAGTGACATTTTTGATCATGATCCAACACTCCAAGCCACATCCAATTCAGTGTCAAATGAATGCAATTACGAGACTCAGTTCTCAGTTACTTAGCTCCTCTCTAGTGCAAACGGGATATTTCCAGTGGCGCCTCCAGAAATTTTTCATAGGGGTGGCCAGATGGAGCCACTTAAAATCTTGGGGTGGCACACCAAAACTATAAACCATAATTTCCAGAATTGTATTCTACTGTTGTAGTAACCCATACGGAAATGTAATATATGACATATCCCTATATCGCTAGTGATGCCATCATATATGTTAAATATAAGACAATATATTGCTATCACATATACATATCTCTACATATATGTTGATATAGGTTTTAAAACATATATAAATTTGCCATATTAAATGAGTATATTGACATATATTAATATGATGTATATGATTATTATTTATATAATACTGTATGTTTTGACCATATATGTCACCGATATGTTTAATTTATATATGCCAAACTATTTACTATTTATTTCAAGTCTACAGATCAAGTCTACATATCTCATTATCCACATTTCATTTCAATTTCTATCTCATTTTCGAATCTTTTATACATAAAATGTATTATTTATTATTATTTTACCTCTTCTTGACCAGCTCATAAAAACAAAACAAATACTACACAAATTCTATTTGAAAACTGATAATTATATATGTGACATGTATGTAAAAAAACACTATTATACATACATCAAATATATGGGCTGGTTTTATATGTCAATTGTTCCATTTTTTAATAGGTTTTATATATGGGCATATATATGGGTATATATATTTTATATATGTGGATATATTTTCATATATGTATATTTCATATACCTAGGCTATGTACATATATTACATTTCCGTATGGGTAAACCGGCCTGAAGAAAACTGAAATCAGAAAGATCAGAAAGACTTAAGGAAACTCCTACTGATATACTTTGGTTTATTGTGTTATATTTAAACGGACAGTGCATCACGTTGCATGAATTTCTTAAATGAAATAAACAGAGTTTACAAGCAGGTTAATAATAATACACACACTCCATTTCATCATTGCAAATAACACATAGCCTATGACTCGACTGACAAAACTAGGAACTAACAGACACATGAAGTAAACTTGTGTGTAATTTATAAAGTCCAACCTTGCACTTGAAAACAATCTAAACTCTGTTATTATGACGCAGCGACTTACCAGCAGCGAGAGATGTGACTCTGCTGGTGGTGACGTAGCTCCGCCCGCAATATCACGCACACAAATGCGAGTGATGCAACAGCCAATGTCGAGTTTTCCCAATTAATGCATAATTTAACAGCATTATTTAAACTCTGTTACACATATACATGCACCAGTTAACGACGTTAGCTAGGTAAATCTTGTCAAAACATGTCAAAGACGCATCAAAAAGCTGTTGTAACAGTATACTGTAACCATTTGGCACTTAAAAAGCAAGTCACGACACATAATTCCCTGTCTTCTTTTACTAAAGAATATTTTTTACTTATTTACTTACCGGTAGTCTTCGTCTTCTTTCTTAACTTCTTTTAAAATTGTTGACCGACGGGCACGCGCTGAGCTGTTGCTGTCTGAGCGCGCAACAGCGGCATGTACGGAGGGGCGGGGGAGGGGCGGGCTACTGTGTGCGATCGAAAGTCTAGATCAGCTTGCCTGCCTGGCTGTGCATTAGGGATGAAATGCATAACTGATGCTACTAAATTTTTTACTGGCCATTGGGGTGGCCAGGAGTCGGCCAGGGGTGGCCACGGCCACCCCTGGCCACCCCCTGGTGGCCCCATTGGATATTTCACTCTTCCTCCGTTGTCCTCAAGTCCCTCATTAAGCCAGCGCTCTCCTGTTCATTCACCAGTATTCCAATAACTGCAACCGCCCAATAAAACGACTCCTCACGGGGGAGAAAGACCACACCCTTACTGACTCTGTCTCGTGCTTTTTATCCTCTCAAATGCTGACGGGGCTCCTTCCAAACTCTCAGAGTAAATTCCCCACACCTGTCGCCAATCTGTCATTTGGGGTTGTCATGGCAACAGACGCATCCACAGACCTGGGGATGGAGTTTCACCCAAAAGTGTCCCACCGGAAACACTACTTGAATAAAGTTCACACTCTTCTGCGGAGTTTGGTTCCCCATCAAGCAGTTTTCACAAGACCGCATTCTGACAGAGACAATGTTACTCATGCATGTTTTGTGGTGAGTGAGTTAATTGCTAAGAAACTGAATCCTCATTCAGAAGGAGAGTTTGTGAAAGAGTGCCTTGTTGCCGCTGCGGAGCTGCTAGCACCAGACAAAGTAAAACTGTTCCAACAAGTCAGTTTATCTCGACGAACCGTTGCTGAATGAGTAACTGATATTGCACAAGACATTGAAATAACACTGAAGGACACTGCAAAAAAATTCCAGTTTTACTCTCTGGCCTGCGGTGAAACAACCGACATAACAAACACCGCCCAACTAGCCATTTTTGTGCGTGGGATTACTGCTGAATTTGATACAAGCAGGGAATTGCTGTCTTTGCAAGCCATGCATGGCACTACAAAAGGTGAAGATTTGTTTGAGCAAGTAGTTTTGGTAATGAACAAATTTGAACTACCATTTGAAAAGTTAAGTGGCTTTGTCACTGATGGAGCTCCAGCCATGCTTGGCTCGCAAAAGGGATTAACAAAAAATAAATGAGTCGTCTCAGTCTTGATCCAAGTGATTTAGTTGTATGGCACTGCATCATACATCAAGAGAGTCTGTGTGCACATTCCCTGAAGCTCAACAGTGTAATGACAACTGTCGTTTCCACAATAAATTTCATAAAAAGCAGAGGGTTAAACAGCCGCCAGTTCAAAGAGTTACTGAGTGATCTTGAGTCTGAGTACGGAGATCTGGTTTACCATTGTGAGGTGCGATGGCTGAGTCGCGCAGATATGCTCACACGGTTTTACAAACTGAGGGACGAAGTAAAACAATTCATGGAGATTAAGGGAAAACCTGTTGCGGAACTAAGTGATGGCAAGTGGCTGTGTTATTAGACCTTTATGGTGGACATTACGAAGTACCGGTCAGAGCTGAACGTCAAGCTTCAAGGTCCGAACCAGCTTCTCAGCTCTCTGCTTTCAAATGTGAAATCATTCTAAGTGAAATTACAGCTGTGGCAATTGCAACTGGAAAAGGGTAACACTGTGCATTTTCCTACTCTGCAAGAACAAAAGCCTGCTATGACAGCTGAATATGCTGGTGAGTGTGCAAAACTGCTTCAGGCATTTGGTGAGAGATTTCAGGACATGAAAAGTAAACAAAATGAACTGAAGATATTTGCTACGCCATTTAATGTGGAACCATCTGATGTACCTGACAACCTACAACTTGAAATTATTGAGCTTCAAAGCAATGACGAGCTCAAAGCTAAGTACAACAACCTCCCTCTGCTCGAGTTCTATAAACTGTATGTACATTCTGTTTTCCCATTCTGAGGAGACATGCACTGAAATTTGCATCTCTGTTTGGGACGACTTACTGCTGTGAGCAGTTCTTTTCAAAACTGACTCTTGCAAAGACTCGATTCCGCTCAAGACTGACTGACTCAAGCTTGGAAAACCAGCTGCGAGTAGCATCATCATCACTAGCATGTGACATCAGACGCCTTGCCAAAGAGAAGCAGTTCCAACCATCGCACTAGAGAGGTTAGTGATATGTGTTCAATATTTTATTATAACGATATGGCAAAAATGTCAATCACGTTTTTTTCCGTGGCCGACAGCAAGTGGAATGAGTGGCCGACAGCAAGCAAGTGGCCGACAGCAAATGGAATGAGTGGCCGACAGCAAGTGGAATGAGTGGCCGACAGCAAGTGGAATGAGTGGCCGACAGCAAGTGGCCGACAGCAAGTGGAATGAGTGGCCGACAGCAAGTGGCCGACAGCAAGTGGAATGAGTGGCCGACAGCAAGTGGAATGAGTGGCTGACAGCAAGTGGAATGAGTGGCTGACAGCCAGTGGCCGACAGCAAGTAGAATGAGTGGCCGACAGCAAGTGGAATGAGTGGCTGACAGCAAGTGGCCGACAGCAAGTAGAATGAGTGGCCGACAGCAAGTAGAATGAGTGGCCGACAGCAAGTGGAATGAGTGGCCGACAACAAGTGGAATGAGTGGCCAACAGCAAGTGGAATGAGTGGCCGACAGCAAGTGGCCGACAGCAAGTGGAATGAGTGGCCGACAGCAAGTGGAATGAGTGGCTGACAGCAAGTGGCCGACAGCAAGTGGAATGAGTGGCCGACAGCAAGTGGAATGAGTGGCCGACAGCAAGTGGCCGACAGCAAGTGGAATGAGTGGCCGACTAAAAGAGGAATGAGTCTGTGCTGATTTAGTGGAAAGAGTTGAGCCCAAGCTGTGGAAAGAGTATTATTTTTGACTGTTTTTGTGCTGTAACGAGGCTATGGTGAATGCCCTGCCTGCGCACCTTTTGTTTTGTTTATAGTTTTGAGTTTCCAATAAAACGTACGAGTCCCAGTCACACCGACCCTGTCTTCTTCCTTCCAAACACTGAACCTCATTACAATGGCCCTTAAATAATGTAAAAAAAATTGTAAATGGCCCTTGTGGCGAGGGGGGCGTGGTTCAGCGCGGTCTGTAACGGGAGAGAGAGAAAGGAGGCGAGCGGTACGCAAGTAGGTCAAGTGCAAATGACGAACACCTGTGTCTTGTTGCAGTAATTGGCGTGGAGAGACCGCTTATAAGCCGCTACAACGGAGAGTGCGGGGTGAGAGAGGGACTGAGGACTCGTACACAGCGCAGGTTCTTCAGAGTGGAAAGAGTTTTGCCCCGGCAGTGGAAAGAGTGTGCATCTAAGTGGAAAGAGTGATCCTATGCATGTATGGAAAGTGCTGTAGCGAGGCTACGGTGAAAGCGCTGTGTGCGCACATTTTGTTTATTTTGTTTAAGTTGATTAAAATAAAGTACGAGTCCCAGTCACGCTGACTCCGTCTTCTTCCTGCCCAAAACCCCTTGAACCTCATCACACTGGTGCCGAAACCCGGGAGGAAGAAGATCGTGGGCCCGCCACCGTCATGCAGTCCCCGCCGCCGGTAACGCCATTTTCGGACGTCATCCATTCGCTCGCGAGTCTGCATCAGGAACATCACGAGGCACTGCTGGGTATGAGCGACGACCAGGAACGGCGCTTTCAAGCGCTCGTCCAAGCCCAGCAGGAAGACCGCGAGCTGTTCCGGAGCTGGATAGACCGGGAGGTTCACGCTACACCAGCGCGGGCAGCTTCACCCACTCACGTGCCTTTAAACAAGCAGGATGATCCTGAGGCTTTCCTTGAATTGTTCGAGAGGTCGGCTGAGGCATGTGAGTGGGACGCCGCTGACTGGTCTGTGCGTATCATCCCTTTGCTCTCAGGGGAGGCCGATGGCAAATGGCCGCACAGCAACTGCCTGTCCAGAACCTCCTGGTCTATGAAGACCCAAAGCGCGCCATCCTGCAGCGGGTCGGCCGGACTCCAGAACAACACAGACAGAGGTTCCGTTCCCTGGATCTCGGAGAAACCGGTCGACCCTTTATGATGGCGCAACAGCTCCGGGACTCATGCCGCAAATGGCTGATGGCCGGAGATAGCGACGTCGATGAAGTCATCAACAGGGTGGTACCGCCCGACGTCGCTGGATCAGGCCATCCAACTGGCGGAGGACCAGATGGTGGCGTGCCCCGGGGTCGGCGAACCCCTACCGGCAGCTTCTCTCTCTCTCTCTCTTCCCCTGTTTCTTCCACCACCTCTTCTCTCTCTAAACCTGTCCCGCTCCCTAGGTCTCGAGGGGGTTTTCCACCCAGGCCGACACCCCGATGGAGGAGTGGGCCAGCCATGGAGCCACCAACTGGTCCCAGAGCCCTGTCCAGGGGGGCTGGACCGACATCCGCACCCCCGGTTCCGCCGCTCTCTCCACGCCAATTCCTTGACCCGCTTCCTGCCACTAGGGCGGCGGTGAGGCCTGGGCCGGCCTGCTGGCGTTGCGGGGACCCGGGGCATTTAATCGATCGGTGTCCAGTGATGGAGGTGGGGACACTGATCAGGGTCCCCGACGCCCCGCAGGCTGCCCCCGATCAAGCTGGCCTGTACCAAATACCAGTGAGTATTAGGGGGGGTACGTATCAGGCTTTGGTGGATTCAGGATGTAACCAAACCTCTATGCATCAAAGCCTGATTCAACCAAAGGCATTGGATAATAGCCGCGTGGTTAAGGTGCGGTGCGTACACGGAGAGGTGAGGGATTATCCTGTAATGTCGGTGGCTATTCAATTTTCGGGGACAAAAGCATAATGTAGAGGTGGCAGTTAACCCGCACCTCCGACATCCGCTAATTTTGGGGACCAATTGGCCAGGTTTTGATGTATTACTGGGGTATTTATGTGCGGATGTCTCTTGGACAAAAAGGGAGCGGGGAAGGGGTGCGGTCGTCCAGGTGGGAGAAGCTGAGCCGGGACCACTGGGAGTTGAGCCAGGGGACCAGAGCGCTCTTGAAAGGAGGATCCTTACAGAGCGCGATGACTTTCCCCTGGAACAGTCCCAGGATGAGTCGCTCAAAAATGCTTTTGAACAGGTCCGTACTATCGACGGACAGCTTCTCCAACCAGGTTGACCGCTCTCCTATCCTTATTTTGCTATATTAAAAGATAAGTTGTATCGAGTGACCCAAGACACTCAATCAAATCAAGATACAACTCAGCTGTTAATACCAAAAAGCCGTCGGGAAATGCTTTTCCAGGCGGCTCATTGTAATCCTATGGCCGGGCATTTAGGACAGGCAGCAACACTGAATCGTCTAATGACCCGATTTTTCTGGCCGGGCATTCACGAGAATGTGCGCAGGTGGTGCGCGTCTTGTCGTGAATGTCAATTGGTGAATCCGCCGGCCAATCCAAAAGCACCATTGTGCCCACTCCCTCTTATGCAGGTCCCCTTCGAACGAATTGGCATGGACCTCATCGGGCCATTAGAACGATCTGCACGGGGGCATCGCTTTGCATTGGTCCTGGTGGATTATGCAACGCGATACCCCGAGGCAGTGCCGCTCCGCAATATTTACGCAAAGAGCGTAGCGGGCACACTGTTTCAACTAATCTCCCGGGTGGGAATCCCGAAAGAGATTCTCACCGATCAAGGCACAACGTTTATGTCACGAACAATTCGCAAACTTTACGAATTATTGGGCATTAAATCGATCCGCACCAGCGTCTATCACCCACAAACAGACGTTCTGGTGGAACGATTTAATCGCACGTTAAAAACCATGATTCGGAAGTTCGTGCAGGAGGACGCCAAAAATTGGGATAAGTGGCTAGAACCCCTCTTGTTCGCTGTGCGCGAGGTCCCCCAAGCCTCCACAGGGTTTTCCCCCTTTGAGTTACTCTATGGACGTCAGCCCCGTGGGGTGTTAGATGTCCTTAGGGAGACTTGGGAGGAGGGACCTTCGAACAGTAAGAACGAAATTCAGTATGTCCTGGACCTGAGAACAAAACTCCACACTTTGGGGCGGCTTTCGATGGAGAATTTGTTACAGGCCCAGGACAAACAAAGCCAGCTGTACAACAGGGGAACTAGGCTACGTGAATTTGCACTGGGAGATAAAGTACTTGTATTGCTCCCAACCTCTAGCTCTAAATTACTCGCTAAGTGGCAAGGACCCTTTGAGGTCACACTGCGAATTGGGGATCTCAATTATGAGGTAGTCCGAACAGACAGGAACGGGGCACATCAAATTTACCACCTTAATCTCCTTAAAAGTGGAGAGAGCCGAGGTCAGTGATGCTGGCGACGGTGGTGAGTGGAGAGGAGGATCTCGGGCCAGAGGCGAACACAAAAATTAAATCACTTGCACTGGCCCCAGGAGGAGACCACCTCTCACCCTCCCAGCTCACTGACGTGTCCAAGTTACAAGCTTAGTTTGCTGATGTGTTCTCGTCCCTGCCTGGTCGGACAAACCTTATTCAGCACCACGTTGAGACTGAGCCGGGCGTGGTGGTACGTAGCCGGCCATATCGCTTGCCTGAACATAAAAAAAAGGTAGTTCAGAGCGAATTAGATGTGATGCTAGATTTGGGAGTAATAGAATAATCTAGCAGTGATTGGGCGAGCCCGATAGTTTTAGTGCCTAAAACCGACGGCTCGATTCGATTCTGTGTGGATTATCGCAAGGTGAATGCTGTGTCGAAATTCGACGCATATCCAATGACGAATTGCTTGATCGACTGGGTACTGCTCGATTTTATTCGACACTGGATTTAACGAAAGGATATTGGCAGATCCCCTTATCTCCGGTGTCCAAAGATAAAACAGCTTTCACAACGCCGCTTGGGTTACACCAATTTGTTACACTTCCTTTCGGGTTGTTCAGGGCTCCGGCCACCTTCAGCGTCTCATGGACAAAATTCTCCGGCCGCTGCTGCATATGCCGCTGCTTATATAGATGATATTATCATCTATAGTAATGACTGGCAGCGTCATATGCAGCACTTGCGGGCCGTCCTGAGGACGCTGAGGGAGGCCGGATTAACGGCCAACCCGAAAAAGTGTGCGGTTGGGCGTGTGGAAGTTAGATATCTGGGCTTCCACTTGGGTCACGGACAGGTGCGTCCCCAAATTGACAAGACGGCAGCAGTTGCAACCTGTCCGAGACCAAAGACCAAAAAGGAGGTTAGACAGTTCCTGGGGCTGGCGGGATATTACAGAAGGTTTGTACCTAACTATTCGGACCTCGCCAGCCCGCTGACTGATTTAACTAAAAAGGAGGTACCAGATACGGTCCAGTGGACGGAGCAGTGCCAGCGGGTTTTCACCCAGACAAAGGCTGCTCTGTGTGGCGGGCCGCTCCTACATGCTCCTGACTTTTCTCTCCCCTTTATGTTGCAGACTGACGCGTCAGGGGGCTGGGCGCTGTCCTTTCACAAGAGATAGAGGGTAAAGAGCGGCCGGTGCTGTACATTAGTCGAAAGCTCTCAAAGAGAGAGACTAAGTACAGCACCATTGAAAATGAGTGTTTGGCCATCAGGTGGGCTGTTCTCACCCTCCGCTATTATGTCTTGGGGCGGGAGTTTACCCTCTGTTTGGACCATGCTCCTCTGCAGTGGCTCCACCGCATGAAGGATACCAACGCGCGGATCACCCGTTGGTATCTAGCTTTACAGCCTTTTAAGTTCCAGGTGATCCACAGGCCGGGTGCACAGATGGCTGTGGCGCTGCAGGCCGGATGGCTCCCCGGCCTGAGTCGGGCGGTGGGGGTATGTGGCGAGGGGGGCGTGGTTCAGCGCGGTCTGTAACGGGAGAGAGAGAAAGGAGGCGAGCGGTACGTAAGTAGGTCAAGTGCAAATGACGAACACCTGTGTCTTGTTGCAGTAATTGGCGTGGAGAGACCGCTTATAAGCCGCTACAACGGAGAGTGCGGGGAGAGAGAGGGACTGAGGACTCGTACACAGCGCAGGTTCTTCAGAGTGGAAAGAGTTTTGCCCCGGCAGTGGAAAGAGTGTGCATCTAAGTGGAAAGAGTGATCCTGTGCATGTATGGAAAGTGCTGTAGCGAGGCTACGGTGAAAGCGCTGTGTGCGCACCTTTTGTTTATTTTGTTTAAGTTGATTAAAATAAAGTACGAGTCCCAGTCACGCTGACTCCGTCTTCTTCCTGCCCAAAACCCATTGAACCTCATCACAGCCCTTGATAGGAAAAAGGTTCCCCACCCCTGCAGTAGAGCATTACAATAATCTAGCCTTGAGGTCATGACCGTATGAACTAATTGTTCCGCATTTGTCAATGACAGCATATTGCGTAATTTAGATATATTTTTAAGATGGAAAAATATGTTTTTACTAATACTAGGCATGTGACTTTCAAATGAAAGATTGATATCAAAGAGCACACCCAGGTTCCTAACAGACGACAAAGACTTAACAGAGCAGCCATCAAGTGTTAGACAGTATTCTAGGTTATTACGTGAGTAAGTTTTTTTCCCCAATAATTAGAATCTCTGTTTTTCTGAATTTAGTAGTAGGAAATTACTAGTCATCCAATTTTTTTATATCAGCTATGCATTCCGTTAATTTTGTGAATTGGTAGGTTTCGTTAGGTTTTGAAGAAATATACAGCTGCGTATCGTCGGCATAACAGTGAAAGCTAATTCCATGTTTCCTAATGATATCTCTGTCACGACACACACACAGGAAAAGGTAAGGTCCAGGCGCAGTATTATTTATTAGGGTAATCCGTACTCAAAACCAGTCCAGGCAAGGGTCGAAATCCAAAAAGGCAATCCAAAAACATGAAACACAAACACTAGAAACAAGCTCAAAAGCACAACGGAAGTGTGGGGACAATATACAAGGACTCCGTGACAAACACTGAAACAGACAGGGTATATATACACAAGTGCAAACAAGGTGACGAGAAACAGCTGAAGGAAATGAACAATCAGTGACAGACAGGATTATGGGAAATGTAGTGAAAATGCCTAGACACCGTGAAAACTGAGACCTCTAGTGTTAAACCCAGCGAACCACCAGACACTGTGACAATCTCCTAATGGTAGCATGGACAGAGTGAACAGCAGCGGTCCTAGTACTGAGCCTTGTGGTACGCCATACCGAACTTGTGATTGATAAGACATCTCTTCATTTACTGCTACAAACTGATAACGGTCAGATAAGTATGATTTAAACCATGCTAGTGCAATTCCACTAATGCCAACATAATGTTCGAGTCTATTTAAAAGGATGTTGTGGTCAATGGTGTCAAATGCAGCACTAAGATCAAGTAATACTAATAGAGAGACACAACCACGATCGGATGATAAGAGCATTTGTGACTTTAACAAGAGCTGTCTCGGTACTATGGTACGGTCTAAATCCGGACTGAAAATCCTCGCAGATATCATTTCTTTCAAGAAAGGAACACAGTTGTGAGGATACTGCTTTTTCTAATATCTTTGACAGAAAAGGCAGATTCGAGATCGGCCTGTAATTGACTAATTTTGTAGGATCAAGTTGCGTTTTTTTAACAAGCGGTTTAATCATAGCTAGCTTACAGGTTTTTGGCACGTATCCTAGAGACAAAGATGAATTAATGATATTAAGAAGAGGATCTATGACATCTGGAAGCATCTCTTTCAGTAGCTTAGTCGGTATAGGGTCTAACATACAAGTTGTCGATTTAGATGATTTGACGAGTTTGCAAAATTCTCCCTCTCCTATAGCAATGAATGAATAAAATTTTCCCTCAGGGAGACTACAATGCACTTCCTGATACGATACTGCATTAGACGGTTGCATAGTTATAATTTTGTCCCTGATATTATCGATCTTATAAGTGAAGAAGTTCATAAAGTCATTACTGCTGTTTTGCTTTGAAACTTCTGGGTCTGAAGCTTTCTTTTTGGTTAGTTTAGCCACTGTTTCAAATAAATACCTAGGATTATGTTTATTTTCTTCTAATAGGGTTGAAAAATAAGCAGATCTAGCAGCTTTTAAAGCCTCTCTGTAAGCAATTGAGCTCTCTTTCCATGAAATCCGAAATACCTCTAGTTTTGTTTTCTTCCAGTTGCGCTCCATTTTTCTGGCTGCTCTCTTAAGGGCCTGAGTGTGCTCGTTGTGCCACGGCGTTGGACTATGTTCTTTAATCTTCTTTAAGCGCAACGGAGCAACTGTGTCTAAAGTGCTGGAAAAGAGAGAGTTAAAAGTTTCTGTTGCAATATTGAGTTCTTCTAAGCTATCCGGGATGCTGAGATGATGAAACTGATTAGGAAGATAAGGCAATTGATAAAGCAATCTTTAGTAGCAGAAGTGATGATCTAACATATTTATAACACGGAGTCGGCTTTGTAGCCTTGGCTAAATGTAATTTACATGAGACTAGATAATGATCTGAGATGTCATCGCTCTGCTGCAGTATTTCAACGCCATCAACATCTATTCCATGTGATAGTATTAGATCTAGAGAATGATTACGGCAATGAGTAGGTCCTGACACGTGTTGTCTAACTCCAATTGAGTTTACAATGTCTTTAAATGCCAATCCCAATGCATCTTTTTCATTATATATGTGTATATTAAAATCACCAACAATTAGCACTTTATCTGCAGCCAATACTAATTCTGATAGAAAGTCTGCAAGTTCTTTGATAAAGTATATATGGTGCCCAGGTGGCCTGTATACAGTAGCCAGCAGAATTTTCAAACGTGAGTTATCGTTTACACTATATATTTTTACATTAAGCACCAACACTTCAAAAGAATTATATTTAAAACTAGATTTCTTAGTGGTTTTGAAAATATTACTATAAATTACAGCAACACCTCCTCCTTTGCGTTTCAGACGAGGTTCATGTTTATAACCGTAATCTTGTGGGGTTGACTCATTTAAAGCAATGTAATCGTTTGGTTTTAGCCAGGTTTCTGTCAAACACAGCACATCTAGGTTATAATCTGAAATCATATCATTAACAATTAGCGCTTTTGAAGTAAGAGATCGAATATTCAGCAACCCGAGCTTTATTATTTGCTCATCCGTATTATATCTGTTTATTATTTGTTGAACATCAATTACATTTTTAACCTTAGATGGGTTTGAAAGTTTTTTGGATTTCCAAATTCGGGGGAACAGACACAGTCTCTTTATGATGATATCTAGGTGAAAGAGGCTCTATGTGATGGGATTTATCTGACCTTGGTGACGTGAGGCCGCTAGCAGACGGTCGGTTAAGCCAGTCTTTCTGCTTCCTGACATGAGCCTCAGATTGTCATGTTTTAGCTCTAAGGACTATGAGCCAAATTACTAGAGAGAAGAGCAGCACCATCCCAGGAGGGATGAATACCATCTCTTTTCAACAGGTCAGGTTTGCCCCAAAAACTTTTCCAATTGTCTATGAATTCTATATTATTTCACGGACACCACCCAGACAACCAGCCATTGAGTGAACACAATCTACTAACTATCTCATCACTCCTGCGAACAGGAAGGGGGCCAGAGCAAATTACAGTGCTTGACATCGTACTTGCAAGTTCACATACCTCTTTAATATTAATTTTGGTGATCTCCGACTGGCGGAGTCGAACATCATTAGTGCCGACGTGAATAATAATCTTAGAGAATTTACGTTTAGCATTAGCCAGCACTTTTAAATTTGCTTTGATGTCAGGCGCTCTGGCTCCCGGCAAACATGTGACTATGGTGGCTGGTGTCTCTCTTTTCACGTTCCGTGTGATCGAATCACCAATTATCAGGGCACAATCTGCATAATTATCAGTGGGTGTTTCACTGAGCGGGGCGAATCGATTTGTTATCGGAACGGAAAAGTGGTTTTTTGATCCGCGACTAGAGCGATCTCTCACTGTCACCCATCTGCCCTGCTGTACGGACTCTACTTCAGCTGGAACCGACTCATGTAAAGAGTTCACTAGGCTAGGCGCATCCAAAATAGTATCTAAAGCTCTAGCACTCTTCTTACTATTCTCGATTAAAGTTTGGATGCGTGTCTCTAGTTCTGAAATCTTCTCCATCAGCCTGACTGTCTCCTTGCATTTATCACATATAAATCCTATATTGCCGACAGTGAAGGCTATGGTAAACATGTGACATGAAGTGCAGGTGATAATAACAGGAGAAGACATTACTCACCGTGTTTGTTGACTGATTCTTACTCATCTGGGCTTTTATGAACTCAAAGGCACGGGCGCGCGAGAGAAAAATAAATAACTGAGCGCACGGGTGGTGCGTTAACAGGCTAGCGAGTTAGCGTGTTGTGCTAACAATAACGGAAGCTAGCAATGTTGGGTTAATCTGAGATGTTGGGTAAGCTGTATTTAGTAGTATAAACAACTAGAAATGATAGTAAATGATGGTTCAAAACAGAAAGAAATACAAAGCTAATACGAGGCTTAGACGCAAACAAACTCACAGCAGCAGCAGTCACAGCGAGGCTAGTCTCAGCCTCAGACGTCATGCCCACGGAACGTTGGCTAAACGTCTGATGCATATGGTACACTTAAAGGGGTCATGACATGAGAAACCAAATTTGCCTTGATCTTTTAGTATATAAGAGGTCTTTGTACCATTAAAACGTCCTGCAAGTTTCATAGCTTAAGACTTCCTCCCCATTATAAACAAATCATTTATTTAATCAAGCTCTAAATACAGCTCGTTCTGGATTCATGGTAAAAAGTGACGTCACGGTACGAAGTGACGTACCAGCGTTTGCATATGACCGCCTCCAGGCACAAGACAACTACGCTTTAAGCGCAAGACAACTACGCTCATTTCGTATCGTTGTCGCGCCCGCGCGCCTCACAAGTGTTCAGTCGACGGACAGCGAGTGGGTCTGTGTACAGGGAAATTACGATGCCACGCAGATGTGCTGTTCCTGGCTGTGGACAAACAACATCTTTGAATACGCTGCGAAAGATCCAGTCGTCAGGGGAAAATGGATGCACTTTATTTTTTGCGGACGTCTCAGTCACGGCAGTGTTAGTTTAAGCGTTTGTTCTATACATTTGAAGGATGACTGTTTTGAGAACAAATCCCAAAATGATGCTGCCTTTGCCAGAAAACTGTTGCTCAAAGATAAGTCCTTGCCGACTATTCTGGGCTCGACAACAACGACGAAGCAAACTGTAAGTAATGTGTTTAAAACTTTAAACTACTTTTTAAATACGCTGAATCCGCACAGGTTCTGGCTGGGGGCGTTAATAATTGATGCATAGGCACTGACGTTAGCCAATCATAACAGTGGGCGTTAACACTGAACTCTTAAAGGGGAAACACCCCCAAAACAGACTGTTTGAATCAGAGGATGAGAAACAGGGTGGGAAAAGGTCATAAATCACTACATTTTAAAAGTTCCCTTTCGTAGGGAACTCGCACTGCGTCGTTGAAAACGACTCTTTGGGGACGCTCCCTAAGCGTACGCCTCTGAAGTATGAATGAAACTAATCCAATCCTGATTGGTGTTGCGTCGTGACGTAACATGTGACGGCATAACCGGATGCATAAAAGTGTCGCCGGCGCACACACACATTAGCTTTCGCTCTTCAGCAAGCGCTCTCTGTTTTTGTCTGTCTTATTTGGTGTTGTCTGTCTGATCCAGTCACTGTATTATGGCGAGTGAGCAATTCATTAGATGTGTGCACCCCTGCCCAAAATATATTACGAGTGGGGACACGCATCAGTTGTGTGTGAATTGTTTTGGAGTGTAACACACGCACGGGCAGCTCTCGAGGGGGCTGTCTGTGATCTCTGTGAAACACTCCCTATCAGTACTGCGCTCGCGTTCCCCGTGGTTCAGGTCCCGCGTCCGTTGAGGCGGCGCGGTGACTCAGATCGCGGGGTTCGCAAAGGGATCTTGCAGACGAGGATGAGACTGCTGCGGCACTTTCTCATTCTTCATCTGAAGGTTCTAAGGCTCTCGTTCATGGTGCAGAAGCCCGCGCTGCGGCTTCTTCTGCCCGTGACGAGACCTCGATGTTTGAACTATCTGCTTCCGAGGGAGTGGATGTGTTCAGCATCGAGGCGGCCGGAGGAGCGTGAGTTAAATTCACCAGCTCGCGTTCCCCGCGGTTCGGGTCCCGCGTCCGTTGAGGCGACGCGTCGACTCAGATCGCGGGGTTCGCAATAGGATCTTGCAAATGAGAATGAGACTGCTGCGGCACATTCTCATTCCCTATTTGAAGGTTCTGTGGCTCCCTTTCATGGTGCAGAAGCCTGCGCTGCGGCATCTTCTGCCGTGATGAGAACATGATGTTTGAACTATACACTTCTGAGGGAGTGGATGTGTTCAGCATCAAGGCGGGTGAGCGTGAGTTGAATTAACACAGCTCGCGCGCGGCGAATCAGATCGCGGGGTTCACGATAGGATCTTGCAGATGAGAATGAGACTGCTGCGGCACTTTCTCATTCCCTATTTAAAAGGTTCTAGGGCTCCCGTTCATGGTGCAGAAGCCCGCGCTGCGGCTTCTTCTGCCCGTGATGAGAACCTGATGTTTGAACTATCTGCTTCTGAGGGAGTGGGTGTGTTCAGCATCGAGGCGGACGAACGTGAATTAGACTCGCCAGCTCACGTTCTCCGTTGTTCAGGTCCGCGACTCAGATCGTGGGGTTCACGAGTTCACACTTACGAATGATCAGAGAGTAAAGGTTTATGCGTATTTGGCGTGCTGTCCGGGGGGAGGGCTCCGAGCTCGGAAATTGGGCCCGAACCCAGAGTACTCCCCCCGTCTCTGGTTAGGAAGATAGCCATGCAAGTGTGAGGAGATGGGGTGGTGGAGGGATGCTGAAAACTGTCGAGGAATAAGGGTGAGTTGACTGTGAATATTTATAGGCTTTACTCATGCTGATTGAGTGGATCTGTTGATTACTGATTGATGACAGCTGGTTGGAGTTACTTGATTGCTTGATCATTAGAACGTGTTCCTCCCGAACCTTGTTAATAAAACATAATTTCACGAGTTCACACTTACGAATGATCAGAGAGTAAAGGTTTATGCGTATTTGGCGTGCTGTCCGGGGGGAGGGCTCCGAGCTCGGAAATTGGGCCCGAACCCAGAGTACTCCCCAAAAAGCTAAGTGAGCAAAAGGACAGCCGCCAGTTTAACCCCCTGGGGTCGGCAAACGCGCGGGCGCGTTTTGCTCGTTTTTTTTTACATAGCAGCAAAATAGACCTAAAATACTCAGTCAGTTTTGGTCATACAGCCTTAAGAAATATGAGAAAATAAGCTGTTAAATGTCTACTTTTTTATGTGTCCACTTACAATCGAAATAAAACATTGTGCTTTTGTAAAATAAAGAAAGTAAACAGGGAGTGCTTTATGCCTCTCCGTCTCCGTGAACTTTTTTTCTGAAGCACGTTTCTAAATTTAAACAAATCTCAGCGAATACTATTCACTCAGACATGAGCTATATATCTCTATAATCATTTAAGTGTGTAGTTTTAAATTATCTAATTCAAAACTAAAACAAATATTCTCTGTTTATGTAATCTATATAAAAAGAGCGAGAGATCAGCTGTGCTCATTATCCTTCTGGCACCTCATTACTCCGCTAATGTGACACGCCCATCGAGAGCGCGCGCTATTCAAACGCAGATAATCTGAAGCAACACGCAAACCAGTCAACGCCCACAACAGCTGGACAACACACTCGCTGTGAGGAATAATAATATCGTGATAATTCTGGAAATTTTACCTCAAACGTGCTGGAGTAGCCGAACAACGGATCCAGCTGCAGATCATCAGTAAGTGCTTTGTTCTAATCGCGATATGAAATGGTGTCTGTAAACCGCAAAAGACTGTTTAAATTTGAATCGCGTTTCTGTGTTTGAATGAATGAACGGCGCATGCTGTTGTTTACTACAGCTCGCGCGAGTTTCGCTTTTAGCAAACTATCTATATTGCCTACTGAGATGAGTAAAAATCGACTGAATACGTTGAAATAAAATGTATTTGTATAAGCAACATATTAAACTGCAAATTAACATTTATGCCCTAATATATATTATAAAAGACCATATGTTACAGACGAAATATGAAAGACAAAATTTCGTTTTGGATAGATTATTTATAAAGTTTTTACTGCCACATCAAAACCTAATTTACAAGGTGCAAACAAAATCTTAAAAGGTCAATATAAGCCTTCTCTATAAATTATTTTTGTGTTTTATTAGTGACAAATTTGGGGAGAGGATAGCCTACATAATCCAAAACTTTCTGAAAATACGAATGAGAATTAACTGCACAATTACTAGAAATGTGTACCTTGGATATTATACAATTTGCAAGCATACAGTTTGTGGAAAAATACCGGTATATATATGTATGTATGTATATATGTATGTATATATGTGTGTGTTTTGTCTTTGCATTTTTTCTTGTAGCCACAGTGACACCTAAGGCTCATTAGTATGCACTGCAGCATTAGCAGGTCTTTGTCTCCAGGTGTGAATGAGGACATTATTCATGACCTTGTTGGATCATTCACGCCCACCTGCATATTGCCTTTCCAAACAAAAAGTGTCTTACAAAATTTAAATCAATCTATTGTTTAATGTGAACGATTAGCCCGGATGATTTTCAGATCATTTTGAAGTAAATACTCTAGCCGACAAGATCCATTAGTCAAAAGTATTGTGGGAATATGTGAAGTTGGTCGTTTGTGGTCTTATATAAGACAATATAAGTTTGAGTTTTTTGAATAACCACGCATAAATAATATTCTCTTAAAAATGCAAACATGTACATATATGTTACTCACATATTATGATAGCCATGTTCGTGCTAAATAGAGTGTAATTACACCTTTGCCATTAATATGTTTATAAGCAACTGAAAAAAATACAAATATCAGGGCATGTCAAAACATCTCAAGGACCCCAAAAACACCTTAGACTCCAGAGGGTTAAAGACCCCCCGAAAAGAGCGTAGAGATTGGCGGGCTGGCATTGCAAGGAAGAGCCTGGTTGTTTGGCCAGGAGAGCTCTCGCAGCGTCCGACGGGGGTTCAATATGTAAAGTCTTGGGCAGGTAAGTTCAGCAGGCATGCGGGAAGGCAAGTATGGATGTTCGAACGGGAGGGTACTTGTGGCAATTGTCACGGCATCGGAACGGGTAAGCCTCGTCGGAAAAGAGAAAACGCAAATGCTTGACTGGAAGAGTTTGCTGCGTCCACTGGGTGATTAAAACTTGCAGGACAGAGAAAGAGGAGACGAAGTCGCCTGGCCTGGGGAACTCTTGTTGTGTCCGCTGGGAGATCAATACTCGCTGGACAGAGGAGGAGGAGACATATGCTCGACCGGGAAGGCTCTCGCTGTGTCCGCTGGGAGATCAATACTCGCTGGACGGAGAAAGAGAAGACTTGGATGCTTGACCGGAAAGGTTCTCGCTGTGTCCGCTGGGAGATCAATACTCGCTGGACGGAGAAAGAGGAGACAAGTTTGGCTGGAGAGGCTCTCGCTGTGTCCGCTGGGAGATCAATACTCGCTGGACAGAGGAGGAGGAGACATATGTTCGACCGGGAAGGCTCTCGCTGTGTCCGCTGGGAGATCAATACTCGCTGGACGGAGAAAGAGACGACTTGAATGCTTGACCGGAAAGGTTCTCGCTGTGTCCGCTGGGAGATCAATACTCGCTGGACGGAGAAAGAGGAGACAAGTTTGGCTGGAGAGGCTCTCGCTGTGTCCGCTGGGAGATCAATACTCGCTGGACAGAGGAGGAGGAGACATATGCTCGACCGGGAAGACTCTCGCTGTGTCCGCTGGGAGATCAATACTCGGTGGACGGAGAAAGAGAAGACTTGGAAGCTTGACCGGAAAGGTTCTCGCTGTGTCCGCTGGGAGATCAATACTCGCTGGACGGAGGAAGAGAAGACCTTTATGCTCGACGTACAGGGCAATACTCACAATTTTTTTTTTTTTTTTTTACTCGATGAGGGTTTGGTGGGCTTTTTTAATGTGGTATCGGTTGGTTCTGATGTAGCTTTGGAAGGCGTCTGAGGACCATCTTCCAAGGGCTTGGATCTGCTGCTGAGAGAGGCCTTTTTGAGCTGCTGAGGTTGCTGCCCCGATGCGGAAGGAATGGCTGGAGAAATTCTCTGCCGGGATGCCTGATTGTTGGAGAACGGATTTGAGGTGCTTTTGGAACCAAAAGCGTGTCACAGGTTTGTTGGAGTCGTCCACGAAGAGGGGTTCGAGATGGGATTTAGCCTGAGAGTTCCTCAGTTGGAGGTATGCCAGTATGGTTTGGTATGGTTGAATTGGTGATGAAAGGTTGAAAATGTATATAAAATGACCTTTTTTGGTTTGATCTGTTTTGCTTTGTTTTATCAAAAAGGAGATTGTTTCGCTGTCAAGTACTGATAGGTCTGAGATGCTTGGGTGGACTTTTGGGTCAAATCGGGAAGTGATAGCCAGTTCCGAGCATCTGAGGAAACCAAAAAAGGCTAAAATAAACATGGCATCGAGCGTGCGAGAGGTGTTGAGGGATTGGTAGCCTGTGCGCAGGGTATAAATACATTTAGTGAGAATATCTAACGTGATGGGATGTCTTGTGTCCGGGCGGGTGGGCTGGGATCGTTGGATGCCTTTAATTAGGAGGGAGGTTTGAGAATTATTAATTTCCGGGGAGGGGGTGCCATGTATCAATTTGTGAAAAAATTGGATGCCGCTTTGAACTGTGAGAATATGAGCGGCTGGAATGGCACTGGAAGGCGAAATGATTAGAAAATCGTCTAGCAGGTGAATGAGGTGAGGAATTGCGTAGTTGTTTGACAAGATCCAGCAAACAGCTTCGGATAGCATGTCAAAAATTTTGGGGCTGCTTTTGCATCCAAAAGTTAAACGAACGGCAAAATAGAATTTCCCTTGCCAGCGCACTCCGAATAAGTGCCATGAATCAGGGTGGATGGGCATCACTTTGAAAGCTGAGGTGATGTCGATTTTTGCGAGCCAAGCGCCACGACCCCACGATTTTTATTAGGTCGACTGCTTGATCTACGTCATGGTATTTGAGAGAAAATTCGTCAAGTGGGATCAGGCTGTTAATGCTTGGGAAAAATGAATTATGCGGAGCTGACAGATCAACTATGAGACGTTTCTTACCTGAAAACTTTCTCGTAGCCACGCCAATGGGGCTGATGCGAAAAACTTTAAATGGAGGATCGTCAAAAGGGCCAATCATAAAGCCTGAATCGACTTCTTTTTTAATCAGGTTATCTACTACGTCGGGCTCGGCGAGAGCCGATTGGAGATTATCGCAGATGACGTTTTGGGAGAGCGGGCAAACCACTCCAGGTTTAAAACCATGTTGGAGGCCGGAAAGCAGATATTCAGTGAAGTCGGAGTCCGGGTGGTGAGCTAGTTCGATAGAAAGGCGAGAAATATTCACAGGAGTCGATAAATAATTTTTGGATTTTTTATTGACATCTTTAAACACGGGGCATACAGGACGGGCATGGGCACCGCCGCAGAAACTGCATATGTGCAAGTATCGACAACGCTGCCTGGTGCACTTGCCAGCGTTAAAATTGTTGCAGAGCTGTTTGCTATCCGTAGAAGCTCTGGAGCTGAAATCGGCATCGTGGGGATTTGCGTTGATGGTTGCCGGTCTTGGTACATAACTGGTGGATTTAACTGGTGCTGTGTTTGAGCAAGGGGGAATGGAGGGGTTAACTTGTGGGCATGATATGGTGGAATGAGCTACTGACCTGCAGACCGCGCAAGAAATGTTCCTGCAGCCAAGGAATACTCTGCTGTGAAGGTCGGTGTCGAGTGCACCCCAGTAAGGGCACTGGTTCCACTGGGAAACTCTAACAGCGCATTTTGCCGAGAAGAGTTTGTGGTAGGTATAAAAGTGCCCTCCCCCGTAAGACAACGCGAGCTCGGCGATGAGCGCTAAATAGTCGTTCAGTTCGCGCCGCCTATGAGGGAATGCTGAACAAATGACTTCTGTGAAATGGCTGAAAGCGATGGAGAATTCAGAAAACGAAAGTAAACGTGATGAATGCATGTTTTGATTTTTTAAAGTCACTGAAAAATCCCCGCAGTCCAACTGGCGGTTAGAATCGGACGCGGGGAGCAGAGAAAGTAAATGTGAAAGGTCTATGTCTGCACCTGCCAGGATCTGTGCTCGGATGTTGTGGGCCACTGGTGGAGGCTCCAGAGCGACGGCGTTTTGTGGGACCAGGCATCGGTGTAGCTGTAAAAAGAGAATAGTTAGATTTTGCGTTTAAGAGAGAGCTGAAAGGGAGAGAAGCCGGGGCTGCGACTATCGGCGGAGGCAGCCTCACGCTTAAATCGGCCTGAGGGGCTTGGGGAGGGAAATTGAAAGAAACATGAGGGGGAAAAGGAGGATATGAATGAGAAGTGTGAGCCTCAGTTACAAGCGGAGGCAGCCTCGCGCTTGCTTGGGCTGCAGACCACTGAAAAGGGGAGGAGTTAGCAGTAGTCGCGGGAAGATGACTGAAAGGCCGGGCCTGCGCCGCTAGCGGAGGCAGCCTCACGCTAGCGTCTGCTACGGGAGCCGGAGGCCACTGCAAAGGAAAAGAGTTGAAAATAGCGGGAGGAAAAAGCTGGGAGGCTGGGGGTGGGCCGGCGGGCCCAGCTGTGTAAGGCGCTACGGCGGGAAGCGCCGCGGTGAAAAGCTGAGCTGAGGCGGGAGGCGAGTGAGGGCTCGCAGCGGAGGCATCTGGGGCGCGGCCCAGGCTCGCTGAAGGCCTGGTACTGCGGGCTGATGCACGCCGAAAACCGGATCTTGAATGAGGAGGAGACGGTGTCTGGCGAGGCGGATTCGGGGCCTCCCGGGTTTTTCTCAGCATGCTGGCTGCCGTGGAAGCTGGGGTGGACTTGGGAGAGAGATTGGATGACTGCACGGTGACGTACAGATTGTACAATTGCGCTTTGTTCATCCTGCGTGAAGGCTGAATATCAGAATTCATCAGCGCTTGTCTCAGACTCATGACTGTCCACTTTCCAATGGGTGGAATCGTGGGTACGGCCGAATGATAGGAGGATGCCGGGGAGAAAGCTGGAGTCCTCGCTGGTGGAGGTGAGGGCAGGCCTCGGCGTCTTGGCGTGCGGGGGGTTGCTTGTGCAGACCGGCGCCCGCGAGATGAAGCCTGGGGCTCGGAGGCGATATCAGGCGGAGAAGAAGTGGTCCTAGGGCCGGCTGATGGCGGCGGAGGAACCGGAGAGCGGTTGAGCTCGTCATCGAACGGTGAACGTTGCAGTTGAGACATCGTTTGCAGAACGGAGAACCAAATGCTGAAAACTGTCGAGGAATAAGGGTGAGTTGACTGTGAATATTTATAGGCTTTACTCATGCTGATTGAGTGGATCTGTTGATTACTGATTGATGACAGCTGGTTGGAGTTACTTGATTGCTTGATCATTAGAACGTGTTCCTCCCGAACCTTGTTAATAAAACATCATTTCGTAAATAAAATAAATAATAAAATATGAATTTTGCTTATGAGAGTGAGACTGCTGCGGCACTTTCTCATTCGAATGGTTCTAAGCCCGCGATGCGGCTTCTTCTGCCCATGACAAGCACCCGATGTTAAAATAAAAAAATCTTCAACATCGAGGCTTAATAGCGTGTTGTGATCCGTGCTGTGGCCAGATGAAAATTAACTGGCCACATGTGAGACAGGAAGCGCTTAATAAATAACTAAGAAAGGAAATAAGTGAACACTTCCTGCAGCAACAATCACAACATCAGCGCCGGAGCTTACCATTTTTATTTATTTATTTATTTTTCCTGACTTGTATAATTATCTAAGTCATGGGATAAACCCCATTCCTTCCTCTAGAGCCCCTCCCTCTGGAGTTTGGCAACAGATAAATTTATCTCGCTCTTTTGATCAGAAGGATGACCTGAGGGCCGTCCTTCAGGCAAGAGGGCTTCAGGAAAGAGGTTCTACCTGAAATAAAAATTAGACTCTTTCCCTAGTCCCCCCCTCCCCCTGTTGTAGAGCAACTGAGGTTGTTCTCACAGCGGAGCCCTCAGGAAAACTATGTGGTTGCCCGCCGTCCAAGGCGCTTCAGGCCACATCAGTTTCCAGCGAACGCATACCGTTGTGTTCGCTCCAAAAAGCTTGAAAAAGGGCATTGACTATGGTTACAAAATCGGTCTCGACTAATCCCTGCCGGTCATCTGCTTCAGGGGGTCGAGAACAATGCTCAAAGAATACCCGAAACCAGCCTCAAGGGGCTGGTTCCCGTAATAGATTTTGTTGAAGCGTGTCAAACGCTTACCCAACATATCTGCATGGGTCCTGCGTATAAGCAGGATTGGGTGATGGAACAAAAAGTATACTCTTTACTGGTCAGAGAGGCCATATGATGGGTTCCTCCTCCAGACAGGGAGTCCGGATTTCTCAGCCGGTACTTTATAGTTCCAAAGAAGGATGGAGGGTTCCTGCCGATTTTAGATCTGAGTCACTTAAATCGTTCTCTGAGGAGCTTCAGGTTCAAGATGCTCATCGTGAATCAAATCAGGTCCGAGGACTGGTTTATCACGATAGGTCTAAAAGACGCATACTTCCGTGCTCCATCCTTCCAATATACAGGAGGTTCCTGAGGTTCGCTTTCGGGGGCGAAGCGTACCAAATTCGGGTTCTTCCGTTTGGCCTAGCACTCTCCCCTCGCAAAAGCTCCAAGTGTATGGATGCAGCTCTGGTCCTACTGAGGCTTCAGGACATCCTCACACTTAATTGAATCGACGACTGGCCCATTCTGGCTCAGTCTCGAGCAATGGCAGTTCGGCATCGAGATGTCGTCCTTGGCCGTATTCCGAGCTTGGGGGTGAGACTCAACACGAAGAAAAGCGTGTTGGTACCAGCTCAGAAAACTACGTTTCTGGGCGTGGTATGGAACTCCAATACAATGTGGGCACATATGTCTCCCGCGTGTATCGAGTCCATCTGGGCCATGGCATCCGGGATAAAGCTAGGCCAGGCCATCACTGTAAAGCAATTTCTAAGACTGCTGGGCCTCATGGCAGCTGTGTCCAACATAATACCTTTTGGACCTTCTACACATGAGGCTCCTTCAGTGGTGGCTGATAGCCAAGGGGATTTCCCCAAGGGGGAATCCGTTCCGAACAATCAGGGTTACGCGCCGATGCCTTCGTTTCCCTAATTAATATGGAAGAAACCTTGGTTCCTGTCCCAAGGGCCAGTGTTAGCAGCGTCATGTCGCCGGAAAACCATTTCGACAGGCGCCTCCTTCACTGGCGTGGGCGCGGTCATGGATGGCCGCTTTGCCAGGGGTCTGTGGCAGAACCATCAACATGTTTGGCATATATTTTGCCTAGAGATGTTGGCTGTGTTCAGGGCTCCTAGGAGCTTCCTCCCAGACATCAATTTATCTGAACCGACAAGGGGGACTCAGATCGCGCCCTCTATCCAGACTGGCGCATCAGATTAATCTATGGTCCCAGGGGAAATTATTATCTATTAGAGCAATATATGTCCCGAGGGTTCAGAATCAGGGAGCAGATATCCTGTCGAGGCAGGGGCTGAGGCCCGGGGAATGGAGACTTCACCCAGAGGTGGTGAAGTTGATATGGCAGAGGTTGGACCAATGGAAGTGGATCTGTTTGCGTCTCGAGAGACGTCCCACTGTCCACTTTGGTTCTCCCTCACTCATCCAGCCCCACTGGGGTTGGATGCCATGGTACAGGCTTGGCTGAGGCTTCGCCTGTATGCTTTTCCCCCGATCGCTCTGCTCCCGGGAGTCCTGGAGAGGGTCCGTCAGGAGGGCATCAGTCTTCTTCTGATAGCCCCGTTGTGGCCGGCCCAAGTATGGTTTTCAGACATATTTTCACTTCTGATAGCTCCGCCGTGGCAGATTCCTCTGAGGAGGGATCTGTTGTCTCAGGCGGAGGGCACAATATTCCACCCTCGCCCGGAGCTGT
>JARPMJ010007362.1:0-43624 GCA_033366665.1 Phoxinus dragarum | reverse complement strand
GTCGCACGTCAGAGGCGCCCACGCCATTGGATGTGCAGTTGCTGCAGCACAGCCTATGAGCGGGCCGCGATATTTTTTTTCCCAGGATGGTAGGGGACATTTTCACATTTTCATAGCCTGTTTAAATCGTGTTTAGATTAGTCCTAAATGTTTGAGCGAGTTTTGTGATGATGAGAGATACTGAGAGAGAGGTGATAGTCGGTGGTGCAGAGGTGTGTGTGTGTGTGTGTGTGTGTGTGTGTGTGTGTGAGTGTGAGAGAGAGAGAGAGAGAGAGAGAGAGAGAGAGAGAGAGAGAGAGAGAGAGAGAGAGAGAGAAAGAGATGAGGTTGTATCTAGGTGAGGCAAACACTGAGGGTAAATCGACTGTAGTGTGTGTGTAACACTAATGTAATGCACTCACAGGTGTGTGTGTGTGTGTGTGTGTAACACTAATGTAATGCGCTCACAGGTGTGTGTGTGTGTGTGTAACACTAATGTAATGCGGTCACAGGTGTGTGTTTGTGTAACACTAATGTAATGCGCTCACAGGTGTGTGTGTGTGTGTGTGTGTAACACTAATGTAATGCGCTCACAGGTGTGTGTTTGTGTAACACTAATATAATGCGCTCACAGGTGTGTGTTTGTGTAACACTAATATAATGCGCTCACAGGTGTGTGTGTGTAACACTAATGTAATGCGGTCACAGGAGTGTGTTTGTGTAACACTAATGTGACCGCATTACATTAGTGTTACACACACACACACCTGTGAGCGCATTATATTAGTGTTACACACACCTGTGAGTGCATTACATTAGTGTTAGACACACACACTACAGTCGATTTACCCTCAGTGTTTGCCTCACCTAGATACAACCTCATCTCTTTCTCTCTCTCTCTCTCTCTCTCTCTCTCTCTCTCTCTCTCTCTCTCTCTCTCTCTCTCTCTCTCACACTCACACACACACACACACACACACACACACACACCTCTGCACCACCGACTATCACCTCTCTCTCAGTATCTCTCATCATCACAAAACTCGCTCAAACATTTAGGACTAATCTAAACACGATTTAAACAGGCTATGAAAATGTGAACTTGTAATATAAATCTGACGGCACGCACTTATCACACTGTTTACTAGCATAATTCACCTCTGTTGGCGGTAAAGACAATCAAAACAGACTAGTTGACAGTTTGGCATGAACGTGAGATGACGTTTCACGGCCAAAACAAATAACCAATCGGAGGACAGCCCTTCCAGCCAATCAGAGGCGAAAAGGGCGGACCTTCCCCTACCATCCTGGAAAAAAAATATCGCCGGCCCAGACAGTAGTATATTCCTGCACAACCGGAGGCTGCAGTTTTAGGACCCCAGTTTTAGGACCGCAGTTTTAGGACCCTAGTTTTTTGTGACAGCGCCACCTACCGAACTGGATGATATAGCGGCGGCTGCTGTTTCAGGACCGCAGTTCTAGGATCCAGGTGGTTTAGTTTGTACATCAAGATCCACCTTGATCCTAAGTCTCATTAGAAAATATATATATATTTTAACAAATAAGATTATGGAATAGAATAACTCCTGCAGCAGGTGGATTAGAGCAAGTAGCATCAAGCTACACAACACAATTTAAAAGATTAATATTAAACTTTTACTTAAAGCTCACTTAAACCATCGAGTAATAGGATATTTGTACCATATTCCGGTCGCGGTTTAAAATGGTTTTAAGTCATAAAAAGATGTTGAAATATGGTATAATAAAGCAATTTATATGCAGCTAATGGCTACACCTTGCTTGGCAATACTGTAAACATTCTTAATTCATATGAAAATACCCAAAATTGCACGAAAATCACACACAAACCACATATACTCGAAATCGTGCATTTATTAGCTTCTTGTTTCAGGAGAAGAGATGTGTCTTAGCTTTGTTATCACGGATAACAGGACCGCGTCATGCAGAAGGGCAGGATTATTGTCACGTTGAACGTGAGATGATTGACAGCTGTACAGCGAATGAGACTTGCGTACATTACTGACGCAAATCAGGAAGAGGAGACCCAGATCTCTCTGTGTTCGCTGTTTGAGTTTTATCATAAACACTATCGAGTCTTAAATCTTTCTAATGATGCTCAGTTTGTCCAGATAAAATAAGTAAGAGTGTGATGTTTTAACGAGTAGCCTAATGAATGTTGAACAACAATCTGTTGTGATCAACAATGTGATTGTGATCTTTTATCTTTGCCGCGAAAGGGGTTAAATTTGTGTTTTTGGTAATCCAGTTCTGTAGGTGGCGCTGTCACAATAAACTAGGGTCCTAAAACTGGGGTCCTAAAAGTGGGGTCCTGAAACTGCAGCCACTCCCCGTTGTGCAGGAATACCCTTCTCGGCCCAGACGCTCAATGTGCTAGCTGTGCAGCTGCAAATCATAGACAGTATATGGACACAGCGACCCCATAGGTTTCAACCATAGACAGTATATAAACGGTTTCAACGGAGAGAAGTGAAGTCAATTAGAAGCACTCACTTCCTGATCGCCAGGCGAACTGCGCAGGCTCAAACTGAGCTTGACGACGTAGATGTGACGTGAGCAACCTGTAGGTCTTCTAGTAGATGTGCCGAGAGAAATCTGAATCATTCCCTTCCGAATCTCGCAGAGATGGAGAGCGTGAGCATTAGCTGTCCATGAGCAGCAGCGGGAGCAACTTTATCACTCTCTATGGGCTTCTCCCTTGACTTTATGCCTCCACGTCCTCCCGATTGCTTGCGAGCTTCTCTGCCTGTCCATACGGTAATTTTTCGACTTGTGCGACAGAGTCTTCTTCAGTGTCTTCCGAAACACTGCCCCCCTGCTGCAAATGCGCTTTACGTATTAGCTTCAGTAAATCGAGGAAAAGGAGTTTCCTCCACTGCGTATAGCTATGCAATGAGATCTAATTCAGAGCAAACACACCATGGCATCGGATATGGAGAGAGTCAGGTACACAGCTTCGATTTTGTTAAACACTGTTTTATTGAGTTGATTGTTCTGGAATACATACTTGACATGACATCTTTGCTGTGAAACTATTTACTTGTGATTTAAAAAAAAAATTTTTAGATATAGAAGTATACTGTTTTTTTTTTTTTTTAAGATACACCACAATGAAAATTTTCATTGAGACAAAGAACTAGAATGAAAATAGTTTAATAATAAAATAATAACATTTATTTAATAATCAACACTCAAGTGAAAACTGAGGTTTATAATTCATTTAAACATTTACATTGCACATAAGGGAGTTCTATATTAACTTTTTAATGATAGTTAAGTAGGTTTCTACTCAGAAATATAAATATTTAAAAGTGGCTGTAATAACATGTTTTCGTGACAGATCTATTAAAACATACATTAAATAATAAATACAACAGGTTAAGTAAAAATATCATAAATATGAAATAGTGCATATATTTATCAAAATGCTCGTCTCTATAGTTATTTTTTTCGGAGTTTATGGCATTGAATGGTTTTCCTAAGGTAAATACATTGTTTTGTGACATTGTTTCCGCCGTAGAAACTGACTGAGCGATTACATTCACTGTATCTTTTAACATGTCTTCTGATTGTTTATATTGTGCTGTAACAAGTAGTAAAGTGGTAGAGATTAATTTTCGATTTTGGACTAAATGATTTCGTAGGGCTAAAATCAAGGACCATAACGGTGACATTTCATTAGCGCTTCTCAAATGGCACATTTTGAAGGGTTCGTTCACCCAAAAATGAAAAGTCGGTAACACTTTACTTGAAGGGGTGTGCATAAGACTGACATGACACCTTAATAATCATGACATGATACATGTCATGAATATGAAGGAGGTTTTATGCATGTTTATGACAACTGTCAATAAGTGTCATTCGCTCAATTATGACGCTCAATTATTATCAATCATTTCCATCTGGTTGGAGGTCCACCATCTGATCTGGATACGGCCGGGATCACGTTGACTTCAGTAACAGGGAAGGGACTGGTTGACACTTAAGGGACTGCGTTGTCATCGTGTCCAGCGCAAGTCCTTCATCAGATCTGGATCCGGCGGACTGCGGTAAACCTCGGAAAAACAGAGAGACTAATATTAGCGTAAACGCCATCCTTCTTATGATGTAACAAGTACATCAGGGAGTGTTACCGGTTCCGGCTGTGCAGGCTAAATTGAATTATAGAAGTCAAACGCAATTACAACATTGGTAATAGAGAGGTTTAATGTTCTTAGAACCCGGACGGTAGGAGAAAGAAAAATCAAAACGACCGAAAAAAAAGTGCTCACCGAGCCTGCCTAGAGTTTAGTCATTTAGTGGATCCGATGTACTTAAGGTTCTTATGATCTGTCCAGACGATGAAGGGTACCCCTGAACCCTCCAATCAATGACGCCATTCCTCCAAGGCGAGCTTGACCGCCAGCAACTCTCTATTACCAATGTTGTAATTGCGTTAGACGGATGACAAACGATCCACCTCTGATGCGTCGACCTCCACCAAAGTCAGCCCATCCTCTGTCTCTTTCCCCTCCATCATCCCCCGTCCCTTGGGTGGATGGTGAATCACTTGTAGGTGGAGTTGCTGGTGGAGTACCCTTAGGCCGTGTGTCCACCGAAGCGTTTTTTCACGTGGCTGGTGTGTTTTTTCAAATGTTTTCAAGGGGAGCGCCGCGTTTTTAAAGCGCCATTAGCGTAACGGGGCACTGAGCGTCTTTTTTACGCTGTAGCGCTGAACTTTCAGCGTTTTTTACAGGTCGCCGAGAGTTGAAGAATGTTCAACTTTGGGTAAAACGCAGCGCTCATCACTGTCACTTTTTACCCAACCGTCCAATCACAGTGGAGGAGGGGCGGGACTAATACCACACCGACCAACGGATATTCTGTATCATAGCAACGAAGCGTCTCAACTGAAAAAAAAAACTGCGCTGCCAAAGCGCTCTCAAGCGCCCACAGCTAGGCGTTTTCAGCTGGCTAAAAACGCTTTGGTGGACACACGGCCTTAGGGACTGGAGGTGTGGTTGGAGGCGTTCCCAGCGGTAGAGGTGGAGGAACACTCAAGGATGAACAACCAGGAGGGAGTGGTGGGTGAAACTGGAAAACAATCAAATCTCATTTGAGGCGCTTCATGATCTGTAGGAGGATGAAAACTAAATCATCATGATTTTCTTTCACGATAATAAAGTCTTTTTTAGTGATATCGGCAACCAAAAATATTGAGGACACAATAGACCATTTAAAGGGATATTTCACCCCAAAATGAAAATTCTGTCATCAATTACTCTCCTTCTGTTATGAAGGTGAAGGTGGAACGAACCCAATCGCAGACAGAATGCACTAACACAATTTATTGTTGACAAAACAGAGAAAACAAAACCCACGAGGGGGCAAAACAAGACTATAGACAGGACAATGGAGACTAACTAGACTCAGACAGATAACTACAAGAAACAAATAACTAATACTGGTAATAGCGTAACAGGACAACAGCTCTTGACAAGATACTCACAGACTGACATAGGTTTGACAAGGATTAACAATGAACCGACACAGGACAGCAAACACAAGGGGATTAAATAGGGAGACTAATGATAACATAACAGGTGACACAGGTAAAGCAATAATGACTAACGAGGAGAACAAGGAGGGCGGGGCTAGAAGACGAGACAACACAAGCACATGGCCCAACAAGGCCATGTGTTTGCACATAAAACATGGGTCTGTCATGATCCTGCCTCAAGACTTAAAGAAAGACAAGAACTAGAAGGCAGAATCATGACAGAACCCCCACCTTAAGGAGCGGCTACCAGACGCTCCTCAAGGAGACATCAAACACGGGACATGACAGACTGAGACAAAGACACAAACCAACTAAACATGACAAATAACATTAAAGGCAGACACGAAAACACAACGACAGGGTTGGGGGTGCAACAATAAAAATAACAAACACTGGAGGGGGGGCGGAGGAACAAGAGAGTTCATAGGGGAATGTCCAGGGTGGGTGGGTGGGACTGTGGTCTTGGGTTTACGGGGTGAGGGTTGAGGGCGAGGAATCCGAGCAGACTTGGACGGGGAGACACGTGGAACAGTCTTGGGGGAAACAGACTGGGACGGGGTGACACATGGAACAGTCTTGGGGGAAACAGACTGGGGCTGAGTGCAGACAGGGCTGACCGGGGAAACACAAGGCGACTTGATAGGAGTCTTGATAGGGACAACAGGGGGCGACGATACGGGACGAATCTTGATGGGGGAAACAGTAGGAGATGAAGCAGGACTCAAGACAGGGGATGTAGTAGGTGGCTGGGCAGTGGAGAGAGGCAATGCAGCAGCAGGCTGCGGAGCTGGAACCGGGTCATAGAACTCTGCAGACGAATCAGAACCAGCGCTCCTCACATCAGACTCGGAAGACGCGCTTCTCATGTCCGATTCAGGGTTCGCGATCTCTGCAACCGACTCAGGAACAGCCTTGTTCTCTGCAACAGCAATCTCTGCAGCTCTAGGCACGGGGTCTGGGGACAAGACAGGCTTGACAGGGACTTCTAGGATTTTGACGAGACGTGACAAATAATCAGACAGGGTCCTGGCAGCAATGACGACAGGCATCTCCTGACTAGCTGAAACCGACTGTAACACTGCTTTAGCAGCAGAATCGGCCGCGGCTCTCTCTTCAGCTCTCACGACTGCAGACTCATGAGCAACCCTCTCTGCTGCCGGCACTGGAACAGCGTTGACTGAAGCGGGCTCTGGAACAGCGTGACTGAAGCGGGCTCTGGAACAGCGTTGACTGAAGCGGGCTCTGGAACAGCGTTGACTGAAGCGGGCTCTGGAACAGCGTTGACTGAAGCGGGCTCTGGAACAGCGTTGACTGAAGCGGGCTCTGGAACAGCGTTGACTGAAGAGGGCTCTGGAACAGCGTTGACTGAAGAGGGCTCTGGAACAGCGTTGACTGAAGCGGGCTCTGGAACAGCGTTGACTGAAGTGGGCTCTGGAACAGCGTTGACTGAAGCGGGCTCAGGAGGAGACAGAGATGGAGGACAGAAAGCTCCCTTCTTCCTCCTCTTTCTCCTTGGCCGCGGAGCAGAGACCAAAACCGGGCTTGTGACCAGTAGGGGAAGCTCAGCAGGGACCGTAACTGGTGCTGGGAGGACAGACTCTGGCAGGGTTGACTCCGTCGCTGAAGACTCCGAAGCAGACTCCCACGAGATCCGTCTCCCTCGCTTGCAGCGGAGACTTACAGGTGCGGATGACGCTTCAGGAGTCGAAGTGGGGCACCCCTGTTCCTCCTGCGTAACAACGCCTAAGACGTGACCCTCCGGGATCACGGGCAGCATGGCCGGCGATGACGACATGGGAGTCTGCGGCTCCTTTTGACACAAACGATCCACCACTTCTCGGAAAGAACGGTGGACCAGTCTCTCCCGTACAGCCAGAGGAGGAGGGGTATTGAGACCCGCGATGAAGTAACGGTTGACCAGGATCTCTGGCAAGAAAAATCTCTTCCCTTCCACGACCTGGGCGTACCGTCTCAAGGTCGACTCACCCTGGGGCGGAAAAGGAAGTTTTCCACTCTTACTGTCAGTGATAGCCGACTGCCACCATAGTTCCTGGTCGTCCGAATGTTGCTTGACGGAATCAGACATACTGTCTGCTGGGTTCTCTTTTGGTCGGTTCATTCTGTTATGAAGGTGAAGGTGGAACGAACCCAATCGCAGACAGAATGCACTAACACAATTTATTGTTGACAAAACAGAGAAAACAAAACCCACGAGGGGGCAAAACAAGACTATAGACAGGACAATGGAGACTAACTAGACTCAGACAGATAACTACAAGAAACAAATAACTAATACTGGTAATAGCGTAACAGGACAACAGCTCTTGACAAGATACTCACAGACTGACATAGGTTTGACAAGGATTAACAATGAACCGACACAGGACAGCAAACACAAGGGGATTAAATAGGGAGACTAATGATAACATAACAGGTGACACAGGTAAAGCAATAATGACGAGACTAATGATAACATAACAGGTGACACAGGTAAAGCAATAATGACTAACGAGGAGAACAAGGAGGGCGGGGCTAGAAGACGAGACAACACAAGCACATGGCCCAACAAGGCCATGTGTTTGCACATAAAACATGGGTCTGTCATGATCCTGCCTCAAGACTTAAAGAAAGACAAGAACTAGAAGGCAGAATCATGACACCTTCAATCCTCTTGGAGTCAGCATCTCACATAGGTTGAGAATGAACATACCTCGTTACCAGTATCGTCCACGGGCCTGCCTTCGTTTGAATGCAGTTAAGGTTCCTAGCCACATATTTTTTCAGAGTCTAGAATCCGAAGTTGTCAACGTGTCAACACACCTGGACATATAGCTCAACCCCACTCAATGACCTCCCTTCCCTTGCTACCTGTAACAGTACAAGGTAGAGAAGTGAAGGTGGAATTGGATACAGGGAGCACTTACACCCTGATACAGGGGAACCTGTGAAGACAGTTGGGAGGAGAGGCTTCATCGGGAACTCCAGTTTCCTCTCAAAGATTCATCATGGCTGGTGGAAAAGTTCACCAGGCTATGCATCAGGAAACAGTCAGATAAGTGGCATGATAAAGTATGCAGAGTGGACACTTATATAATGAAGGATGCCCACCTGGCTTTTCCTATTATAGCTGGCTTAGAATTCCTGAGAGCCGCTGAAACCATTGTGGACGTAGGCCAAGGCAGATTTGGCCTGAAAATGGAGAGAAGTTATACAGTATATACTACCCTTTCCTACCTTCTCTGATTAACCCAGGGCTGTCTACCACAACGGTTGGTGAGTATATATTCCCTTCTGCCACTGTGAGTGAGTACTACGCCTTACCTCCAACCTGGGAACTACCACTAACTTCAGGAGGCTTAACAGCAAGACCATACCTGAAGCTTATCCAATGCCGCTTATTCATGACATCCTGGAATCCATGGATGGCGCCACCTGGTTCAGCACATTGAATTTGCAGTCAGGATACTGGCAGGTGGATATGGAGGAAGAGAGTAAAGACAAAAACGCATTCATCACCAACCAGGGGCTTTTCCAATTCCGTTCCACGCCGTATGGGCTCAGAAATGCCGCGACCTAGGTCACGATGCCTTGTCTCAAGTCTGTCAGTCTGTGGAAGAAGACAATGTGCACTGTTTGTTTGTTCTGTTTTGTATGATACATAATTACAAGTAATCTATGTGTAAATGAAGGTCTAACCTTGTGACAAGCCATCTTTGTTCCAGAGGGTCTTCATGGACATGTACAGGTCGTGTCTGCCTGGATAGTACCCGCACATCAATGCAGGGTGTGCATTGGTGTGTGAGGACAGGGAGTTCTGGAGCTGGGGCGGCCCGTCCGGTCATTGGGTGCTGATTTTTGCTTAATTAAATTAATAAATATCGAACTTAAACCAGTTGTGGAGACAGACAATGTCCAATTCAAGCCGCTTCTCTGGTTTTCTTTGCAGGAGAGAGCAAAGTAATGGTTTTGTGCCTGGTACGGTTCTGTGCCTGGAAAAAATAGATTTTGTAAGTTTGTATTAAAGCAACATTTTGACTAAGTGTTCATTAGCATGCAAGAAATGATTTGATGCTATTGATTCACAATGGTGGATCCCATTACATGATGCTTTGTAAGACCTTGACTCATTCAAGTAGAATGGCTTCTGACCCGTCATCAAAGTTTGAGACCCACATTAGAGCTTTGAGGAATAATACATACCAGCAAAGGACGTATGTCCCGCATTGGTCAGAATTTCGCCGCATCCAAAGTCAATCAATTTGACATCCAGGGTGTACGGGTTGATCAGCAGGTTTTTCAGCTTTATGTCGCGGTGCAGCACTCCACGTCGGTAGCATGTTTGAGCTGCGAGTGTTGCCTGCTGCATAATAACTGATGCTACGTCCTCTTCGATGGTGCCTTTGTGGCGGTCTAGAAATTCAATCAAACTCTCGCAGGGTGTAGGCCACTCTAGAACCATAATGTATCGTTCTGGCTCTTCGTCCCAGTCCAGAAGCTGGATAATCTGGGGAACCCTCTTGCCTTTGTTAGCAAGAATTAACAGACCGATCTCCTGTGGAACTGGTTCAGGATTACCCAAGAAAGACAATTCTTATGATCTTACATGGAGAAAGGATGTAGACCAATACTAAACTACTGACAATACCAGTTTGTCTATTGAAAAATTGACTGAGAGAAACTAAGTACTTACAATGTCGATCCATTCTATACCCACGTTGTCTGCAAATTTCAGCGCCACCTGATCAACAAAACAAAAATTGGATTTGTGTTAGAAGTAGTTACAATTTGGGTGCAGAGTTCACATTTCAGTCATTAAACTTAAACAGTCATGTTTAGTTTCATGAATTTAAATTCTAATCATGTAGAGCATGTCTAACAATTTAAAGAGGTCTGAGAGGTCAAGTGCTCTAAGTAGTGAGCATAAGATACACTGAGAATGCTAGAAAAGAAGAGAGTGGTTCGAGTATAAGATAGGGCAAAAACATTTTGATAGACAAACAATGTAAGGAAAGTAAGTAATACCTCAAGGCCATCTTCCAAGCGAATCCCTGCATAAACGCTTCCAAAGCCTCCTCCACCGAGCTTCCTGCCGATTTCATAGCTGCAGAAACCGACCTCTGTTAAAAGAAAAATAAGAAGAGTTGACATCAAAACTGCTTTGTGCCTGAGTAAAGGCAGATATTGTATCAAACGTGTGTTTGTCTTTTGTTATGTCGGAGTTATGACAGTAAACTTACCAATAATCTTTTTATCCTCAGGCTGACAATTAAAATACTTAAACCAGTTGTGGAGACAGACATTGTCCAATTCAAGCCACTTCTCTGGTTTGCTTTGCAGGAGAGAGCAAAGTAATTCGCAGCATTCTGTTAAGAAAGAGAAGAGAAGTCCTATTAGTACCTTAAACTTCACACTCGCTTTCTTTGATTAAGAGTCTAAGCTGAAAGTATTTTATAAATATTTCTGCATTACCCACACAACCATTTGTATTACTTTGTTCTATTTTGCATGATTTAGAATTACAAGTGTCCTTTGCTGAAATGAAGATCTCACCTTGTGACAAGCCATCTCTGGTCCAGATTTTATCACTGAGCATGTCCAAGTCTTCTGACTCTGGAAATTGCCCACACAGCAGTGCAAACAAGAGTATCCCGAGTGACCAAACTGTCGCTGGTTCCCCGTGATACTCGCCATTTAAATCATACTCGGGGGGGCAGTACGGTTTTGTGCCTGGAAAAAATAGATTTTGTAAGTTTGTATTAAAGCAACATTTTGACTAAGTATTCATTAGCATGCAAGAAATGATTTGATGCTATTGATTCACAATGGTGGATCCCATTACATGATGCTTTGTAAGACCTTGACTCATTCAAGTCGAAAGGCTTCTGACCCGTCATCAAAGTTTGAGACCCACATTACAGCTTTGAGGAATAATAGATACCAGCAAAGGACGTGTATCCCGCATTGGTCAGGATTTCGCTGCACCCAAAGTCAATCAATTTGACGTCCAGGGTGTACGGGTTGATCAGCAGGTTTTCCAGCTTTATGTCGCGGTGCAGCACTCCACGTCAGCAGCATGTTTGAGCTGCGAGTGTTGCCTGCTGCATAATAACTGATGCTACGTCCTCTTCGATGGTGCCTTTGTGGCGGCCTAGAAATTCAATCAAGTTCTCACAGGGTTTAGGCAGCTCTAGAACCATAATGTATCGTTCTGGCTCTTCGACCCAGTCCAGAAGCTAGATGATCTGGGGAACCCTCTTGCCTTTGTTGGCAAGAATTAACAGACCGATCTCCTGTGGAACTGGTTCAGGATTACCCTCCTAGAAGAAAGACAATTCTTATGATCTTACATGGAGAAAGGATGTAGGCCAATACTAAACTACTGACAATACCAGTTTTTCTATTGAAAAATTTACTGAAAGAAACAGAGTACTTACAATCTTGATCCATTCTACATCCACGTTGTCAGCGAATTTCAGCAACACCTCAAAAAATATATATTTTTGTTAGAATTATTTACAATATGTGTGCAGAGTTCATATCATTTCAGTCAGTATCCTTGAACAGACATGTTCAGTTTCATGAATTTAAACTCTAACCTTGAAGAGCATGTCTAACAATTTAAACAGGTTTGCCCTAAGTAGTGAACATAAGATACACTGAGGAGAGTGAGACAAGTGTAAAACAGGGCAATTAAAAAAGAAGAAGAAGATATTTATAGAAAAATAAGTGATACCTTAAGGCCATCTCTCAAGCGAATCCCGGCATAAAATGCTTCCAAAGTCTCCTTCCCCGAGAGAACATTATACGATTGTGACATCACGTTTTATAATACATTCCAATGCAGGCTCAGCGTCACTGGTCATCGTAATTCTGTGGGCAGGGCTTCTGCTTAGGCGATTTGGAATGGATGTCGATAAAACTGCGTTTATTACGATCAATACAAAACATTCATGGAAGAAACGATTAACAAGGGTGATGCAGAGCCTGCCCCAACAACATTTGCAGGAGAGACTGAGTGGTACCTTCCGCATCATGTCATCTATCACCCAGAAAACCAGACAAGCTGAGAGTCGTATTCGACTGTTCAGCCAAATTCCATGGTGTTTCTTTAAACGACACTCTACTAACTGGGCCTGATCTTATCAATCCTCCTGGTAGTTCTCTGCCGCTTCAGGAAGGAGGCCGTAGCGATCATCTGTGATATCGAAAGAATGTTTTTATCAGTTTTCCGTCACTCCTGAATCCCGGAATGAGGCTGAGTCAGTTTTCCTCCTGGACAACAATTCTTAAGGTGGTGGCAAGAATCAAGAGGCTGGGGTCTAAACAGAAACAACACAGTGAGTATGTGACTGTTAAAGAGTGTGAGAAAGCTGCAGACGAAGTGATTAAGATCGTACAGCAGCAAGCTTTCCCTCAGGAGATAAAGATGCTGCAGGGTAAAAAAGACCTTCCAAACTCAAGCTCTTTTTTCCGTCTCGACCCTATCTGGTCTGAAGGACTTCTCTGTGTTGGTGGGAGATTGAAAGAGTCATCGCTCTGTCACAAAGTCAAGCACCCAGTCATTCTACCAAATAACAGCCACATCACCAAGCTGATTGTGTCTCATTTCCACGCTAAAAACATGCCATCAGGGTCGAATCCAGACTTTAATGGAGCTTCGGGCCAATGGATTCTGGGTAATTGGTGGGAGCAAGTTGGTCGCTAAGCTGATACACACTTGTGTGCTTTGCAGAAAACTGCGACAGCCGACAGAAAGACAACAAATGGCCAAGCTTCCCGCAGAACGCGTCGAAGCCTCAGCGCCCTTTACGTACAGCGGCATGGACTGTTTCGGTCCTTTCATTGTAAAGAGAGCCCGCAAAGAATTCAAAAGATACGGCTTGATTTTCACATGTCTGTACTCTAGAGCTGTTCATATTGAAATGCTCGAAGATTTGTCAACAGACTCATTCATCAACTCATTGAGATGCTTCATCAGCTTGAGAGGAGCTGTTCAACAACTTCGCTGTGACCAAGGCTCTAATTTTGTTGGCGCGAGGAATGAGCTCAAGGAAGCACTTAAACAGTGTGATACTAAGCTACTGGAAATCTTCCTGACTGAGAAGCAGTGCGAATTTGTTTTCAATGCTCCCTCTGACAGTCCTGCAGGTGGTGTCTGGGAACGCCAGATCAGAACTGTTCGAAATGTGCTGAATGCCACCTTTGCACAGTGCCCAGGTCGACTTGATGACGCCTCCCTCAGAACACTGCTATATGAGGCCATGGCTATTGTTAATAGTCGCCCGTTAACAGTGGATGGAATCAATGATCCACAGGCACTGGAGCCTATAACACCGAATCACCTTATTATGATGAAACCTAAAGTTGCTCTTCCTCCTCCTGGGAGTATTTGTCAAGGAGGACCTGACACCTCTGATAGCTTAACTTCAGGCTATTAATTTCTTAGAGTCAAGAAATCCTGCACAATTCACTTAGGCTACTCTTTGTATATTTGTTCATTTATTGTACTAGGATTTGGTGGGAGAGTAAATGTCTTATAAATTCCATTAATATTTTCCTACAAAGTTTATAAAATATATAATATTTTATTTTTATATGTTAAAAAGACATTATAGTTCGACAGTGTCACCTTGTCTGTCCCGCTTTTATTTTGATAAAGCGCCGTTCTTCTTCAGATGTTTTTTTATGACGTTAAACTTCCTGTTACTCTCTTACACGGGTTTCTGTGCAACGTCATCACGTAGATGCGCGCGCATCTAAGAGGCAGAAAGCAACAGTCTTTACGGCTATATCTAGCAGAAGCAGAGATGACGTGGAGCTGTTGTGCTGTAAACTAACCTAAATGCATAGGGTATGTCATGTTTTTATGATTCGCAAACTTAGTTGGACAATTTCATACTAGTCAACTAACTAACTTTTTACATAATGTTATATTAATATGCAAATGAAACACAAGCAAACAGATTCAACTCTGAAATTGCAGTTTATTATTGAGTCAACAAGAATTTACAAACAATGCGAAATCTACGTTAATTACAATGTTCTTTTACAGAACTCGGCATAACATATAGCGGTCTTGCCTCTTGGATGCGCGCGCATCCGGTATTGTTTGTATACAAGAAACCTGTGTATGTGGTCCTCACATGTCGTCGGAAAAACGGTAAAACACTTGTAACCACTTTAATTATTTATCGTATTCATCCATTTGAATCTTGTAAAAAAGAGAGTTTACATTGTGATTTAATTTATTTTTGTATTGCTCATACATGTTATTTTTTAAGAGCTCTGAACTGTGATGGTGTGTCGAGCTAGAGAGCATGGTAGCTGATGGCAGAAACTCTTTGAATTAGCGCCCTTGGAGAGCGGAATGAGGTATGAAGGAAAATGTGTGGAGTGTGTATTATTATCAGAAGGGATTTTGTTTAAGGAAAGGAGAATATCATTACTGCATTTGTTTATGGGTTTATTGCACATGTCATCACTTAATTTGTTTATGGGTTTATTGCACATGTCATCAATATAAAAACATATTCTTTCTTAAAAGAAGCTTGTGATATTTCATTTGTCATAAATGCTTAAAAATATATTTCATTTCATATTTCATCTTGGTCATCTGTTGAAATTATTTGTATTGCGTGTAAACATGATTCCTATGTGAACATAATTTATGTGCAAATCAATTGTGAAGCTACATAAGTATTTTGTGTTTCTTCTGTAGTTTTCACGGTGTGCATGGGGGGCGAGGCTTAGCCATGTGCGTTATGAAAAGCGCTATATATAAATAAATTTGACTTGATTCAATACTTAAAGGATAATTCCGGTATTTAACACCTTGAGTCTATATTGTAGTTTGTTTTGGATGAACAAGAGTGGTGGACAACATTTTTTTGACAATGGCTCCTCTCTGGAGTTTTTGACATAGACAGTATATAAGATGGACACAGCGACCCCATAGATTTCAACGGAGAAAAGTGAAGCCCATTTGAAGCACTCACTTCCTGATCGCCAGGCGAACTGCGCAGGCTCAAACTGAGCTTGACGACGTAGGTGTGACGTGGGTCTTCTAGTAGCTGTGCCGAGGGAAATCTGAATCATTCCCTTCCGAATCTCGCAGAGACGGAGAGCGTGATTATTAGTTGTCGATGAGCTAGCAGCAGGATCAACTTTATGAATCTCTATGGGCTTCTCCCTTGACTTTATGCCTCCACGTCCCCCCGATTGCTTGCGAGCTTCTCCGCCGGTCTATACGGTAATTTCTCTACTGTGCGACAGAGAGTCGCGTGGGTATGACGCAATTGTTAGCCTATATTTTACAAAAACGGCTTCTACGAAGTCATAACGTAAGATACAAAGTAATGGAGCCTTTTATACATTGTCGTGTTTCTTTAGAAATAAATAATGGACAAATGGAGTCTTTGGACGCTTCAGATGTAAAGTTATTCGCTGTCAAAGTGACGCAAAAATGAATGGGAGTCAATGGAATGCTAACAGCAGGTGAAGTTCTGCTACAATGGCGGCGCCCGCGGAGGCTTCAGTTTCCGGCGGATGGATTACCCCCTTGGTTTTTGACTATAATAGAATTGGCCATGGACCCATTAACATTGGAGTCAATGGCCATGTCCGAAAATGTCATTAAAACAGCCAATAATGTTCGTTTACAAAACTGTTAAACTCACCGAGTGGTTAGTGGTGTTCGTTGATGATTATAATATATCGTCGCAATATATGATTCCAATCCGTTTATTTTGCTATAGTGGAACTATTTTTTCAGACACTTCACAACCGTGTAACTTCCGCTCAATATTTGAATCTGAAGCGTTAGCACACTCCCGACCACTTGATGGCGATAAACGATGTTTATGTCTCGCGGGACACTCACGGTCACAGTCGAGTTCAACTTCATATTGCACTGGTCAGTGGTCACGTCTTTCAATATTTTTAAGGTTTTGTTTGTTTATTTCGCTTACTCTCCCGGAGCACAGTTGCTCTGCTCGCTAGCCTTATGAGAAACGGAAGCGAGCAAAAAGACTACATCGACCAAATGTAAACAGCCCCCTTTCCGTTTCCGGTAGCGCATTTATATTAACGAGCACTCAGTCCTTCAACAGAATTCAATGGGATTTTACAAAATGACGAATAAAACACGACAGAAAAGACTACACAACATTCCTCCTGGGTTAGTGACACCAGCAACCCTACAATGTACATAAACCCCGCCCCCGGGAACGCAGTCCATGTTGAGAAGAGGAAAAGTTGTTGTATAAGAGTACATTTGTGAGTCAGCTCAAACTTTAGCATCCATCTTTTCACATGCAATAGAAAGTCACTCTGTGTGCATCTCACAACAGTTCCTATACGAGCGATTTATAGATTACCATGACAGAATATCCTTATTGAAGATAGTTAACTCCACATCAGCAACATAAATTCATCAACTAACCATTCAGAGACGTCCTGATGCATTCTACATGATGTCACTTCTTGAGTCTCTCCATCTTTGTCTGACTCCGTTTTAACATTAAAGGCAGAACAGTTTCTGTAATTTTAGGCTACGTTTACACGTGACCGGTTATTTTCATAAATGGACATATCACCCTCTCCGTTTTCAGAAAAGTGTTCGTTTACACGATATATGCCGTCAAGAGCATGCCAAACCTATAGGTGGCAGTGTAACGAGAAGCTCAAACCCACGTTAGCCAATCAGAATCCTGAAAATATAGGTCGCACTTTTGATGCAGTGCAAGTTCTGTCGCATACTGTGACGTCGACTGCCTAAAACTCAGTTTTTTTCAGTTGACGTGCAAACGGAGTCTTCCAAAATCTCCACTCTGGCCGGAGTTTTTAGAAAGAATCGTTTTCAGAGGAGAATTCTCCGTTTGCGTGTAAACGAGGGGCACAACCGAAGGGAAATGTCTCCGTTTTCAAAATAACCATGTACGTGTAAACGGGGCCTTAGTGTGTCTGCGTGAGGTAATCACAGCTCCTAACACACAAGCTCTTGAAACCCCGCCCTCTGCAGCAGCTCATTTGCATTTAAAGGGCCAGGCACAAAACGGTGCGTTTTTGCAAACCCTCAAAAAGTGACAAACATAGTTTAACATGCTATATAAAAATATCTGTGGGGGTATTTTGTGCTAAAACTTCACACACACACTCTGGGGACATCAGAGATTTATTTTACATCTTGTGAAAATGGCATTTTAACACCCCTTTAACAATAATAGCTGTCCTATGAATTATGTTTACATTTTCATGTGGGTTTTTATTTACATTTTTATGTGTTGTCTGATTTATGTTCTGGATTCTGAACTGTAAAAAAATTATTGTAATTTAATTCCAAAAGAATAAAAAGACAAGTTTGACTACTTTGTTCAAAGCTACTATACAATTTCAAAATAGCTTCCCCAGCCTTTGTGTAACTATGTCTAAATCTTTTCAGTCGTATTTTTTGTCGTTATTATAAAGAATGTGATTATGCCTCTATTACATTGTTGTTTTTTAAATAAGAGAGTGTTGGGGGTGATGGGTTTTACTCATTCATCTGACGAATCTCACTGTATCTTGTGTTTATATGCATCAATCTTCTTTCCCTTCAGGCAGCAAGTCGTGACTCCTGGGGTCATTTCTCTTATCAGGTAGACTGGTGAAGGATCCTGAATCAGCGGGGTAAGACACTCGCTGACTGATAAATGCATCTCCTAAAGCTTGTTTAATTACTCCTCACTGTACCCGAGCCTCGTCCGAGGCAGAGCCATCAATCCAGCTCTCCCTCGCTGTCCTCTTTTACTAATGATTCAAAAACAGATCTGTAGTCAGGCTGCTCCTATGTCCCATTGTGGGCTGAAAGCTTGCATAAGGCTAATATATGACGTCCATTTAGCATAGTTACACTAAAAGTCAAATGTTTGACGCTGGTCAAAAGTAAGAATTTCTGCTCAAGGCTGCATTTATTTTCTAATAAATACAGTAAAAATAGCAATTATGTGAAATTTTATGACAACATAAAGTAGTGTATTCTAATCTAATATATTTTAAAATGTAAGGTAAATGTAAAATGAGTAAATCCTGTGGTGGCAAAGATTTTCAGTGTCACATGATCCTTCAGAAATCTAATTCTAATGATGATTTGGTGCTTAAGAAACTTTTCTTTTTATTATCAATGTTGAAAACAGTTGTGCCGCTTTCTTTGATGAACAGAAAGTTCAAAAGAACAGCATTTATTTGAAATAGAAATATTGAATGTAAATGTATTTACTGTCACTTTTGATCAATTGAACATTCTGGTTGAATAAAAGTGTTAATTTCTTCAAATAATAAATCTTTCTGATCCCAGACTTTTGAATGGTAGCATAAATAAATGAGTACTTTAGAAACATATGTTTTTAAAACATACCAGTCTCTGGTTGCCAGAAATAAAAAACACAGTTGCAAAATTTTAGGTTTTACAGATTTTACCTAAATTTACAGTAAAAAAACTGATATAATGTGAATTCACAGATATCTAAGTACTAATATCTGTTTTGAACCATTGTAATACACTGTCAACCACTAAACCCAGTGGTGATTATTAGATTAACATGATGAATTAAAGCTCATAACAAGCAGCTTTTTCACAAGCTGAGAAAGTTAAAGGGGGTCATGACATGAGAAACCAATTTGCCTTGATCTTTTGGTATATAAGAGGTCTTTGTACCATTTAAAACGTCCTGCAAGTTTCATAGCTTAAGACTTCCTCCCAATTATAAACGAATCATTTATTTAATCAAGCTCTAAATACAGCTCGTTCTGGATCCATGGTAATAAGTGACGTCACGGTACGAAGTGACGTACCAGCGTTTGCATAATGACCGCCTCCAACAAGACAACTACGCTTAAAGCGCAAGACAACTACGCTCATTTCGTATCGCCGCGCGCCTCACAAGTGTTCAGTGGACGGACAGCGAGTGGGTCTGTGTACAGGGAAATGACGATGCCACGCAGATGTGCTGTTCCTGGCTGTGGACAAACAACATCTGTGAATACGCTGCGAAAGATCCAGTCGTCAGGGAAAAATGGATGCACTTTATTTTTTTGCGGACGTCTCAGTCACGGCAGTGTTAGTTGAAGCGTTTGTTCTATACATTTTAAGGATGACTGTTTTGAGCTTTGCCAGAAAACTGTTGCTCAAAGATAAGTCCGTGCCAATTCTGGGCTCAACATCGACGACGCAAACTGTAAGTAATGTATTTAAAACTTTAAACTACTTTTTAAATACGCTGAAAGATCCAGTCGTCAGGGAAAAATGGATGCACTTTATTTTTTGCGGACGTCCCAGTCACGGCAGTGTTCTATACATTTAAGGATGACTGTTTTGAGGAAAAAATCCCAATATGATGCTTGGCTTTGCCAGAAAACGGTTTGCTCAAAGATAAGTCCGTGCCGACTATTCTGGGCTCAATAACGACGACGCAAACTTACTTTTTATCACTGGCTAATATAAACACATTTGTATAAGAGAATCTTGAAAATATGTCGCCTTTCTAGTAGGCCTATATGTGATAGAAAATTAAAAATGTTGCCTTTATCAATGCTGCATCTTCAAAGATGGCCTGTCTGTGCATGCATTTTTGTCCGTGGTACACCCTATCATTTCATTGGAATTAGTTAAATAATGTTAAACTGTTAGCAAATGAAGCTATAGGATAATTATGCAACAATAATCCGTTTTCAAGTGTCTCGGGTTATTTTTTTTTTATTAATTCAAAATAGTTTCACTTTCCATGTGGACACGGGCTGATCCAGTCTTCGTTGTTGTGGTCATGGTTCATTTTCCTCTGATTCCTCATCTGATTCCGGCTCAAACATAATAAGGTTTTATCATTGCAAGAGCCATCGCTTCGCTTGCATCACCCGCTACTAAACAGTTGCGCCGAATCCGCAAATGTTCTGGCTGGGGGCGTTAATAATTGATGCATAGGCACTGACGTTAGCCAATCATAACAGTGGGCGTTAACACTGAACTCTTAAAGGGGAAACACCCCCAAAACAGACTGTTTGAATCAGAGGATGAGAAACAGGGTGGGAAAAGGTCATAAATCACTACATTTTAAAAGTTTTTTTGTAAAAAAAACTATAGTAATACTATAATTGCACCTAAGGGAACATAATAATAAAATAAAAAAAACCATGTCATGACCCCTTTAATACTAATGTATAAAAGCTGCACAGTCTCATTTACACAAACACTAAACGCCATCATGGTAACACACATGAAATTTTAAAAATGCAATAAACATTAATTTAACAACAATACAATTTAACATAAAACCCTAATGTACGTAACTGATTAGAAACATGGTTATTTCAACAAAAATACATCAAATGTGAAGTGTCACAGTGTTTTTTCACTGTAAATTTTACAATGATTTGTTTGTTTTTTCATGTCCAAAAACAATTTTTTAACGGTATTTTACTGTAAATTTTTGTATTTTACTGTACTTCATGGTTAGATCTATCTCAGTTATTCACCATAGGATTGCTCCTGTCTGCCTCGCTGTGACTGCTGCTGCTGTGAGTTTGTTTGCTGCGTCTAAGCCTCGTATTAGCTTCGTATTTATTTCTGTTTTGAACCATCATTTATTATAAATTCTAGTTGTTTATACTACTAAATACAGCTTACTCAACATCTCAGATTAACCTGACATTGCTAGCTTCCGTTATTGTCAGCACAACACGCTAACTCGCTAGCCTTTTAACGCACCACCCGTGCGCTCAGTTATTTATTTTTCTCTCGCGCACCCGCGCCTTTGAGTTCATAAAAGCCCAGGTTAGTAAGAATCAGTCAACAAACACGGTGAGTATTACTACTTTTCCATTGTTTTTCAGTGTGAACGCACTAGTCGTGTTTAACTGTTGCGCTACATAGGCTATTTAGAAGACGCTTTTCTCCAAAAAAGGAACAAAGCAATTCGTCAAATGTCATTCATAATACGGATTAGACAATAGTAATACAGGGCTAAGATTATCACAAATAAACACAAGATTTTGACGCATATCCAAGGGTTTGTGGAGCGGAGTGTGGAACGCGCACTGCATGGCACGGAGGCGCGGGCGCGAACACTCCTATCAACAGTGAAACAACTTAAAATACTCTATAACTTCTGGTCATACAGAAAATAATAATACATTATTCGTAACTACTTTTATTTGTGTGAACTCACAATAACAAGAAAACGTTGTGCTTTTGTAAAATAAAATAAAACAATCAGGCGCGCTTTCATGATCTCCGTGAACTGGAGCGCGAGAACTGAAACAAAATATAGCCTATGCCTATGTAGACTAAAGCTTGAAATGTCCACTTTAAAACGAACAAATTCGAATCGAAAGCTAATACATTTTGTTCTGATTAGCCTATGTAATCCGTATGAAAGGTGCATTTCTCTCTAAAGGCGCATCCGCTTAACAGCGGAGATGGAGATATGTTTTTAGCCGACACTGATTTAGAAAAAAATTGTTTATTAATAAACAATTAAAATGCCTCGTTATTTTTTCAGACACATTTATTATCATCATTAGCCTATAAATGTCACAGTGTCTGGTGGTTCCCTGGGGTTAACATTAGAGGTTGTAGCGACAATGGGTGGTACATTTACGAATTTAGTTTGAACACGGATTAAAACAACACGCATTGCCATGTGACCAGCCTCAAAGACATTCCAACCCCCTTTTTCACTTCCTCTCTGCAAGAGAGAAAGCCATGTGACAAACTCACACACATGTGGCAAACACACACACACACACACAAGTTCTCTAAATTCATCATATAAAACGGCCACAATGTTAATGTACATTAACCTAAGTGTAAAAGCTTCTAATATGCAAATCCTATGTAGTGTGTATTTTTTCATATGTGTTTAATATCATTTTAAATCTCGTGAAGTGTCCTGTCGCACCGTCAGCCCATTTACGACGCTTAGGAATGCACAGAGAGAGTTGACCCTCACCCAATGCCGGCTGAAAGACAAATGAACCCCTGTTGTCCTATATTCTATAAATATAACCACTTGAAAGATGTGTTAAACATGTACCTAATTTTCCCATCTCATGATTGTAAAACGTATTGATGTGGGATTCCTTTTTATGTGTTCATTAATGCTTAAGACTTGATGTTCACTTGACACACTCATGTGTTGCATGTTTAGTCTTTTTAAAATCCAATTGTCGTCGCCCACTGGTTAATTTACATTACATTTAACTAATGTTGTGTTATAAGAATTAGTATTGTATATTATCAGAATCTTGAAGGGTCCTCTCTGAAAAACCCTTCGAATTACTTATTCAAATTCTCTGTCCTGAACACAAAGAGCCATAAAATCTTCCTCCAAAGGAGCGCTTTTATTGGCTCACACCCCCCAGAGGGCAGGACAGCTCCACACTCAAATAGTAAGGAACCCTACTCCTCGCTCTCTTGCCCTTGCTCTGGTTCCAACATCTTGACGTGCTGAACGTCCCTTCTGAAGATGAGGCCGCGGGCCTACAGCTCGCAAAGGCCTCTCCATTCCCTGCCACCCAACTGCAGATGGAAACTGCAACGGCTCCGTTATTGAATGGGCAACCATTCATTCTTCAACCTCCAGCAACACTCAACTTCAGACACCTTTTTGAAAGGACCGCGCCCAGCCCACGTGCTCCGGGAGACGCATCAAATTCAAGGAATGACATTTGCACACACGCACACGCATACAGAGAGAACATGGCGCAAGTATTATTTCTTTCCATATTTAATTGCTTAAAGACTGCTTATCCCTGTTTTAAATGAATTGATTTCCTTGGTGTTCTCAAAGGTTAACTGTATATGATGTTTACGATATTTGATATCATTTAGAGAATGATATCCAATCCTCTTTAGCTTTAATTCACTTCCATTTTCCCCTGCGCAACTCCATGTCGTTATCCGTTTGTCTTATGTGTTTACGTAACGTTACCCCGTGTAAATACCTATATCACGTGTTTAGATGTAGAATTATGTATTCATTAGCTTAGTTTCATTAAAATACAAATATGATTTGATTAAACTGTCTCAAGCTCACATTACATCGTCCCTGAACATGTCTGATCTTAAGCTACAACGCTTTATAAATTTTGTAAGGATAGGAGTCGTCATTCTCCTGGCCAGAGGATGATCTCTTCTGTGTTTATAAAATCGATGATCCTATTGAGAATTAATACGAACGCCCGTTCGCTGGTCGAACGTAACTAACTTAATTCCAATCAGAATTATCTTATAATCGATCTGTAATTGGACTATTGATATATTAATGAAGAACCATAGTGCACTATGATCATTCATATATACAATTGATCCATTATCAGCTTCGATAATTTAACGTAACTGTAATATGCAAGATATCTTAATCATACTCCTGATTAAAATAACTAATTCCCCACATAGTTAAATGACTTTAGAGCCATTTTGAATGCGGTTACAAGGTCTCAGTTTTCACGGTGTCTAGGCATTTTCACTACACTTCCCATAATCCTGTCTGTCACTGATTGTTAATGTCCTTCAGCTGTCTCTCGTCACCTTGTTTGCACTTGTGTATAAATACCCTGTCTGTTTCAGTGTTTGTCACGGAGTCCTTGTTTAATGTCCCCACACTTCTGTTCCTGCCTGTTACTGTTCATGTCTTGTGTTTTTTGGATTGCCTTTGGATTTTGACCCTTGCCTGGACTGTTGTGAGTACGGATTACCCTTTTAAAGAATTACTGCTATTGGATCTCTCTCTCCTGTGTGTGTTCCGTGACGGAAGGACTCCGTCATGAAAAGATCCAGCGGTATGTTTTTTAATGTCTCTTCCCCAGCCACCGAGCGGGAGAGGAGACAATTTTTTGAGGGGACCCGGTTGGTTAGATTTCGCGGGACCCGTGGAGGCCGCAGTGGAGGAGGTGGTCGAGAGGAATCCCGACACCATGCTCCACTCTGGTCCCTCTTCGACCCTGGGTTGGTGATGTCCAGTCCAGAGCTCCGTCTGCCGCTGATTCCGCCCAGCCCAGAGCTCTGTTTGCCACGGTTTCTGTCCAGCCCAGAGCCTGCACATCGCCATCCGAAACGGCGGAGGAGGAAGACCTCCAGTTTCCCCCAAAGAACGGAGGTCGTCCTCGAGCAGCCCGCTGTCGTCCCAGAGGCCGTCCCCTCCGAGCAGCCCGCTTTCGTCCCGGAGGCCGTCCCCATGCAACCCGCTGTCGTCCCGGAGGCCGTGCCCGAACAGCCAGCTGTCGTCCCGGTGGTCGTCCCCTTGCAGCCTGTTGTCATCCCTGAGGCCGTCCCTGTGCAACCCGCTGTCGTCCCAGGGATAATCCCAGAACTGCCCATCATCAGTCCTGCCATGGCGAAGAAGGTGGTCTTCCTTTTTTATTCATTGACTGTTCTGAGTGCATGGAGGAAACACATGAGTTTCGTCAATCCAGAGACTGTTCGCGTCACGTCTGCTGATGCAGAGACTGATCCTGTGCTGGAGGCTGTTCCCGTCAATCCTGCCACGGCAAAGAAGGCTGTCTTCCTTTTTTATGCAGTAGCAGTACTGCGTGCTTGGAGGAGACACAGCATACCTGCCGAGCCTGAGCTTCACGTCACGCCCGCCGAGCCTGAGCTTCACGTCTCGCCCGCCGAGCCTGTTCCTGAGCCGGTGGTGTCTGTTGCAGTTCCTGAGCCGGTGGTGTCTGTTGCAGTTCCTGAGCCGGTGGTGTCTGTTTCGCCCTGGCCGGCGCTTAAGCCGTTCCCCCTTGTTCCTGTTCCCCTCCATGGACCTGGTCCCCCATCCCACCCCCTGATCCTCCACCTTTCCTCCTCCCGCCTGGACTCTTGTTTTGTTTGTTTCTTGTGGTCTTGGAGCGTCTGGTAGCCGCTCCGTAGAGGGGAGGTTATGTCACAGTGTCTGGTGGTTCCCTGGGGTTAACATTAGAGGTCTCAGTTTTCACGGTGTCTAGGCATTTTCACTACACTTCCCATAATCCTGTCTGTCACTGATTGTTAATTTCCTTCAGCTGTCTCTCGTCACCTTGTTTGTTTCAGTGTTTGTCACGGAGTCCTTGTTTAATGTCCCCACACTTCTGTTCCTGCCTGTTACTGTTCATGTCTTGTGTTTTTTGGATTGCCTTTGATTTCGACCCTTGCCTGGACTGTTGTGAGTACGGATTACCCTTTTAAAGAATTACTGCTATTGGATCTCTCTCCTGTGTGTGTTCCGTGACAATAAATCGCCTTTCTGTAGGCTGAGGTTCCAGGCCCCCTTTTCTAATTCAGCACTGCGGGAAAAATATAATTTCCAGGTTCTAATTTTGTCTTAGAAAAATAGTAAAATCAAAAAAAAAAAATCAATATTAATTTATGAATATTTTAAATGTTTAATAAACGGGCAATAAGTCATAAACAAAAATTCGTCTATATTTATTTTTTTGCGCAGCATTTGGTGTAGCCTACAGTTCAAATTAAAATTGTGTTGGTCAACTTTGCATTTTAAAAATACAACAACCGTTTTCTTTTTGCACAAGTGCCCTGGATATAAGCCTCCCTCTCTATCTCTCTTAAATATTTTTGTTCTCTCTGTTTTGTCATTTAGTAAACTTTACCACCACAGAATTTATAGTTTACCCACCTCTTTTTTTTACCACTACACCTCTGGTTGCGCTCGCGTCTCGCGCATGCAGCGTTCTCAAAACGCAGCACTGTAGTTTAAAATAAGTTAAACTAAAACGCGCCTTGTGTTTTTCCCTCTTCCCACTGCCCGCGTTTGGCATCTTGCATTTTCGCTTTGAAAGATTATGCATTCTGTGTGAACCGGCACTAACTCCTGAGCATGTATCATAAGGTAAGATGCAGATTTTTGTGTTGTGTTTTTAAAATGTATCATGAGTTCTGAGCGTTCTCATAGCCTAACTCTGTCCTCATTCCTTTGTATGGTCAGCTTTTTGTTTGGGCTTTTTAATATTATGATTGTTTAAAATACTCTACCATCTTCACCCCGCAATATCAAGCCCCGCCCCATTAAGCCCCGTTCCTTAACAAGCCACTTTTCCGTTCCGATAACAAATCGATTTGCCCCGCTCAGTGAAACACCCACTGAGAATTATTCTGATTGTGCCCTATTGGCGATTCTATTACACGGAACGTGAAAATAGAGACACCAGCCACCATAGTCACATGTTTGCCGGGAGCCAGAGCGCCTGACATCAAAGCAAATTTAAAAGTGCTGGCTAATGCTAAACGTAAATTCTCTAAGATTATTATTCACGTCGGCACTAATGATGTTCGACTCCGCCAGTCGGAGATCACCAAAATTAATATTAAAGAGGTGTGTGATCTTGCAAGTACGATGTCAAGCACTGTAATTTGCTCTGGCCCCCTTCCTGTTCGCCGGAGTGATGAGATAGTTTAGTAGATTGTGTTCACTCAATGGCTGGCTGTCTGGGTGGTGTCCACGAAATAATATAGAATTCATAGACAATTTTCAAAAGTTTTTGGGGCAAACCTGACCTGTTGAAAAGAGATGGTATTCATCCCTCCTGGGATGGTGCTGCTCTTCTCTCTAGTAATTTGGCTCATAGTCTTAGAGATAAAACATGACAATCTGGGCCTCAGGTCAGGAAGCAGACAGACTGGCTTAACCGACCGTCTGCTAGCGGCCTCACGTCACCAAGGTCAGATAAATCCCATCACATAGAGCCTCTTTCACCTAGATATCATCATATAGAGACTGTGTCTGTTCCCCGAACTTGGAAATCCATAAAACGTTCAAACCCATCTAAGGTTAAAAATTGAATTGATCTTCAACAAATAAAAAACAGATATAATACAAATGAGCAAATGATAAAGCTTGGGTTGCTGAATATTCGATCTCTTACTTCAAAAGCGCTAATAGTTAATGATATGATTACAGATTATAACCTAGATGTGCTGTGTTTAACAGAAACCTGGCTAAAACCAAACGATTACATTGCTTTAAATGAGTCCACCCCACAAGATTACGGTTATAAACATGAACCTCGTCTGAAATGCAAAGAAGGAGGTGTTGCTGTAATTTATAGTAATATTTTCAAAACCACTAAGAAATCTAATTGTAAATATAATTCTTTTGAAGTGTTGGTGCTTAATGTAAAAATATCTAGTGTAAACGATAAATCACGTTTGAAAATTCTGCTGGCTACTGTATACAGGCCACCAGGGCACCATACAGACTTTATAAAAGAATTTGCTGACTTTCTATCAGAATTAGTATTGGCTGCAGATAAAGTACTAATTGTTGGTGACTTTAATATACACATAGATAATGAAAAAGATGCATTGGGATTGGCATTTAAAGACATTATAAACTCAATTGGAGTTAGACAACACGTGTCAGGACCGACTCATTGTCGTAATCATACTCTAGATCTAATACTATCACATGGAAGAGATGTTGATGCCGTTGAAATACTGCAGCAGAGCGATGACATCTCAGATCACTATCTAGTCTCGTGTAAATTACATTTAGCCAAGGCTGCAAAGCCGTCTCCGTGTTATAAATATGTTAGACCCGATCACTTCTGCCACTAAAGATTGCTTTATCAATAATCTTCCTAATCAGTTTCATCATCTCAGCATCCCGGATAGCTTAGAAGAACTTGATATTGCAACAGAAACTTTTAACTCTCTCTTTTCCAGCACTTTAGACACAGTTGCTCCGCTGCGCTTAAAGAAGATTAAAGAACATAGTCCAACGCCGTGGCACAACGAGCACACTCAGGCCCTTAAGAGAGCAGCCAGAAAAATGGAGCGCAACTGGAAGAAAACAAAACTAGAGGTATTCCGGATTTCATGGAAGGAGAGCTCGATTGCTTACAGAGAGGCTTTAAAAGCTGCTAGATCTGCTTATTTTTCAACCCTATTAGAAGAAAATAAACATAATCCTAGGTATTTATTTGAAACAGTGGCTAAACTAACGAAAAAGAAAACTTCAAGCCCAGAAGTTTCCAAGCAACACAGCAGTAATGACTTTATGAACTTCTTCACTTATAAGATCGATAATATCAGGGACAAAATTATAACTATGCAACCGTCTAATACAGTATCGCATCAGGAAGTGCGTTGTAGTCTCCCTGAGGGAAAATTTGATTCATTCATTGCTATAGGAGAGGAAGAATTTTGCAAACTCGTCAAATCACCTAAATCGACAACGTGCATGTTAGACCCTATACCAACTAAAGCTGCTGAAAGAGATGCTTCCAGATGTCATAGATCCTCTTCTTAATATCATTAATTCATCTTTGTCTCTAGGATACGTACCAAAAACCTTTAAGCTAGCTATGATTAAACCGCTTGTTAAAAAACAGCAACTTGATCCTACAAAACTAGTCAATTACAGGCCGATCTCTAGTCTGCCATTTCTGTCAAAGTTATTAGAAAAAGCAGTATCCAAAGAAATGATATCTGCGAGGATTTTCAGTCCGGATTTAGACCGTACCATAGTACCGAGACAGCTCTCGTTAGAGTCACAAATGATTTGCTCTTATCATCCGATCGTGGTTGTATCTCTCTATAGTTTTACTGGATCTTAGTGTTGCATTTGACACCATTGACCACAACATCCTTTTAAATAGACTCGAACATTATGTTGGCATTAGTGGAATTGCACTAGCATGGTTTAAATCATACTTATCTGACCGTTATCAGTTTGTAGCAGTAAATTAAGAGATGTCTTATCAATCACAAGTTCAGTATGGCGTACCACAAGGCTCAGTACTAGGACCGCTGCTGTTCACTCTGTACATGCTACCATTAGGAGATATCATTAGGAAACATGGAATTAGCTTTCACTGTTATGCCGACGATACTCAGCTGTATATTTCTTCAAAACCTAACGAAACCTACCAATTCACAAAATTAACGGAATGCATAGCTGATATAAAAATTGGATGACTAGTAATTACTACTAAATTCTGAAAAAAACTGAGATTCTAATTATTGGACAAAAAACTTCCACACGTAATAACCTGGAGTACTGTCTAACACTTGATGGCTGCTCTGTTAAGTCTTCGTCGTCGGTTAGGAACCTGGGTGTGCTCTTTGATACCAATCTTTCATTTGAAAATCATGTGTCTAGTATCTGTAAAACCGCTTTCCTTCCATCTTAAAAATATATCTAAATTACGTCATATGCTCTCAATGAATAATGCAGAACAATTAGTTCATGCGTTTATGACCTCAAGGCTAGATTATTGTAATGCTCTACTGGGTGGTTGCCCTGCACGCTTAATAAACAAACTACAGCTAGTTCAAAACGCAGCAGCTCGAGTTCTTACTAGAACCAGGAAGTATGACTATATTAGCCCCGTTCTGTCAAAACTGCATTGGCTGCCTATTAAACATCATATAAATTTTAAAATATTGCTGATCACTTACAAAGCACTAAATGGTTTAGCTCCGCAGTACTTGAGCGAGCTCTTAACGCATTATAGTCCTTCACGTCTACTGCGATCTCAAAATTCCGGCCAGTTAATAATACCTAGAATATCAAAATCGACTGCTGGCGGTAGATCCTTTTCCTACTTAGCCTCAAAACTTTGGAACAGTCTTCCTAACATTGTCCGGGAAGCAGACACACTCTGTCAGTTCAAATCTAGACTAAAAACACATCTCTTCGGCCTAGCATACACATAACACATTATAGACTTATATAATTCAATGTTAGGCTGCATAGTTTAGAACAGCCGGGACCGGGAACACTTCCCGTAAATCCTGATGTACTTGGTACATCATAAGAAGGATGGCGTCTACGCTAATATTAGTCTCTCTGTCTATCCCGAGGTTTACCGCTGTCCACCGGAACCAGGCCGTATCCAGATCTGATGAAGGACCAGCGCCAGGACACGACGACGCCGCTGACCTGAAGTGTCAACCTGTCTCTCCTCCTCTCCACTCCGACTTCAACCAACCGGAACTGGACAAATACTCTGATTCATTCTGAACTTCATACACTGTTCACTCATTGGCCAGAGGAGAACTGGCCCCCGACTGAGCCTGTGTTCTCCCAAGGTTTTTTTCTCCATTCTGTCACCTGATGGAGTTTTGGTTCCTTGCCGCTGTTGCCTTACCTTCTGGCTTGCTTAGTTGGGGACATTTAATATTCAACAATATTATAGATCTGCCTTAAAGGTGGACGATGATGAAATTGTTTTTTGTATTATTTTCATGTTATCACTGTGAAGCTGCTTTGATACAATCTGTATTGTAAAAAGCGCTATATAAATAAAGGTGACTTGACTTGACTTGACATAGTACGGAAACTTTCTGTTAACCAATTAACAGTTTTTTACCGTAGCATGTTTTACCATTAAAATCACGATAATTTTTTTTACAGTGTAGACAAAAGTCGTCTTCTGTCAAAGAAAGAAGTGAATTGGTAGATCTGGCATGGGCAGTGGCTTATAAAGACTACGCTTTTTAAAAAGTAGCAGAATAAAGTGAAGCATCCTACACATATCCTCCAACAGAGCAACATTTCAGCAGCTGGACAGAGAAGTGAATGTTCTGACTTTGACCCAAGGTTGAAGCCGCTGGCTCAGTACCATGCCCAACTGTGCAGGATTGTTTCTTTATGGGATAAATATTTTACCAGCATCAATCATGCAGCATTGGTTAGATTCACAACTGTGTTCAAATTAAACACACTGCTTCATTTTGCCTTATTTATCTTTTTTTCCCCCTAAATAATATTTTAAAATATGAATTTGACTGATTTTGCCAGAGGGCTAGTACATTTTCACTACTAAGACTGACGCTCAGCTCAATGGCATCAGTAATGCCGATGATTAACAACTGTTGCATTAACATTACACGTCCTTAAGAATGAAAGGAAATTGAGAGCAATCATGAATCACTAATCTAATCAGATTATAATCAAAATGTGTCAAGATAATCCCTTGAAGAACAAAAGATCATGGATGGTGGAAAATTTATGTTTTTATGAGTTTGTATTCAAATAGACCTTTTCATATTCAAAACAAATCGCAGTACATGACAATTAAAAATCTGTGTTTTCCATTGTCCCACAATCCTCCATTATAGGAATAATATGCCTTTCAGCATTTTGTGCAAAATACATGAGCGTTTAATAAAAGATTATTCTTTCCTTGGCGACTTTTTGACTGGTGGTTTTCCTGTGGTTGATCTGAGTCAATATTTGGAGAACTCAAACAGATTCATAAGTAGTTTCTTTTACAAGCTAAACAAATGGTGTTTCAGAAGCAGCCCCAACATAAAGATGTTTTTACTCTCTTACTTTTTAATTTAACATAACTGTTTGCCACGCCATAAGTGTACAGTGATATATTATTATTGTAATGTTATTGGTAGTTCTACCATTGTAGTTTTGATAAGTCAAAGAGACTGCTTTTTACATATCAGGCTATTTTCCTGGAATGTGTAAAGCAATGCATTGATAATGTTTATGCCCAATCTTAAAACTGGAATATTGTCTGTTAATACCGGTAATATGAACTTCTACCTATAGGCCCTAATCTGATAATATGAGGTTACCCAAGGTTCTGTTTTAGGCCCTTTTATATTTCTGATATAAACTTATATAAACTTCCGATGGTGTTCTTTTTCACCAAAAAAACAATATTTCAACAGCCGATTACCAGAGCACAGCTGGAGAGGACAGCACAGGCAAACAACAAACTGCCTCCATTCTGTAGTTATTGCCCATTGGGCTGGTTAAATACTGATAAAAGCACAAATTTAAGTCTTGTATCACTGCAATCAAAGTGAATTGTGACAAATTAACTCATGCCCTCTATTTCAGAGGATCACCTTTTGTACAATAAACTATTTTTCAGTAATGCTTTGGCTCACCACTTGATGGCTTCTTAGGCTAAATCATTTGAAAACCACTGATCTATATCCTTTTTCAATTAAAATTAATTTATATGTATCAATTTAACAACACATTTTTAATTGTTGTCATTCAGCAGACGCACTGTGCTTATTTTGTCATTTAGTTTAACCAATGTAAAAAAAAAAAAAGAAAGATCTTGAATAGCCCAGTTTTGGCTATAGGAAGTGTGTACTAGGCTTCTAGTATGCCGTTTGCCTGTAGTGACGGTGTTCTCGTCTGACTGGCAGGGGGCGCTCTGCTCAAGCTCAGCGTTGCTCCAGGGTGCTGCAGAAGATATGCAGCAAACTGATGATTCTTTGTTTATTGGATTCTTATCTGACGTTCTACTGTACACATTCACTCTGTCTATGCACTTGCCTTTCATTTATTACTGGTGAGTCTGAACATGCACAAGTCATTTGTCTTGATGAGCATGAACTTTATGTATACAGAGGTTTATGTGCACATTTGTTTTTAATGATTTATTTCTGTTTTGAGGGAGTAGACTATAATGTTTCAGTTGCATAGACTGAAGCCTGGATCAGCACTTGTGGAGGACAGGAAACCAGCATATTTCGGATTATGAACACACTCTGATTAGATTTAATCAAGCATTTCAGATTCAAAATATTTTTTATAGATTTCAACAATTATTTGTTGTAATACTAAAAACTGAAACATCAATGTAATTGGCTACAATTACAAGTGTCAGCTTTTTAGGTTGGATACAAATAGACAATCAAAAATAAATGAAGAGTTTAAGAATGGCCACTTTGCCTCATGTGGAGCTTTGGGGTTGTCGGGACCAGCGCCGTTCTTATAATCGTATACGTCCCCATACCAAGTTCTAAATTATATTCCCATATTGAAGTTGGCCACAGCATCATCAAACAATATCTTTTCGTGTTACCAGCAAGATGTACTCCCTGGTAATATAGTTTAGATTTAAAATGGTGTTGAGGAGTTTTTCAAACTTTTCAAAAGCCAAAGTTACAGCAGTCTGTAATTATGTTGTTGCTTCTCTCACCATACATTTTATTCAACCACTAGATGAGGTATTAAAAACTCGGAGAACATTTGGAGTGTATTTTATATCTTAATGAAGAGCAGTTGTTTCATGGTGAGCTTGTTCTCCCTAAAAATATTTGTTAGCAAGTGTTTTAAGCGGTACAAAAACTTTTGCTGTGCCACAGTCAACTTGATGGTATTTAATCCTACGACTCTTTAGTAAGCAAAGCCCAGCTGTGGGACAAGCAAACTATTAATATGCCATCTATTAAAAAGCCTCATGAAAAATAAAGTTGTTAACTACACAGTCTAATTTGGTCCACTGCTGCTATTTTAATCATAGCATGCTATATATATATATATATATATATATATATATATATATAATGCGGTAAAACACAGTGGCAAAGGCTTTAAATGGACCAGTGTTTAACCTTACAGCAAGAAGGCAAAAATGCATTCCTGTTGCAGCTAAAAGATTTAGGCCAGATTTTTGAAGTCTGAACAGTCAAGTTTGAACTCTAACCTCCAACACGCAGCTGGCTGTGACAATCTTACACTGAAAGAGACACTTTAAGTGCTCTTGACAAACAGTCTAATTATGGGGCCACAAAATTCCCAGTGCTCATTACATTTATAATGAACAGGGTAAACTAGAGCAGATGTGTCCTGGTGCCTTTTCAGTGTGTGTTTGAGCTCTGTACCAAGGCAGTGTGAGATTTCTACATGGTCACTCTATATATAAACTTTATCTGCATACATGTATATAACAAAATATGTTTCTAAAACATTGTTTAATCCATAGCAGTATCCAGTACTCTACTCTTTAGTTCTAGCCAATGGTTATGCAGTTTGAAAGTAGGGCAGAGAAATAGAATTAGTGCATTAATTTAAAGGAGTAGTTCACTCTAAAATTAAAATTTTATCATTTAAGCCCCAAGATGAATAATGTCTATGACTTTCTTTCTTCTAGAAGAACGTGCACAATGTTCTTTCCCCATACAATGTAAGTTTTAAGGGATAGTTGTCCATACAGTAAAACACTGGACCTCACTGACTTTCATTATACAGACAAAAGAAAACACTAAAACATTTTTCAAAATATCTTCTAAGTTCGACAGGAGAAAAAATAACGGATACTGGAACAACATGAGGGTGATTAAATGGTGACAGAATTTTTGGGTGAATTATCCATTTAAGTTGGCTAGTATTTGTGTTCAAAATATACAATATCTTTGCAAATAGTGCGAAAACATACGTGGATGAACCGTTTTCTTCTATTAAGTTATAAAACTGTTTATTACTCATTACAAAATGTTACATAGCAACCTTGAGCATCACTCCAAACAATGTTGGAGTAAATACATTTCTTGAAGTTTAGTTTCTACTACTAATACATCAAAAAAAAAAAAAAAAACATTATTTAATTGATTACCCCCTATAGGAGTACTGTGTTGCTTTTCAAATTGTCTCTGTACTTTCCCAAAATGGTTTGTGCAAAGAAATCATGCTTATTTTAATTAAAATTATTTTCTGGCAAGTGTTACACTTCATTTAATACAGACGCAAATTGTTATTGGACTGCTGTCACAGCACTTACAGACCTAAAATTCAATAACAATAACTAAAACCAATTTTAACTGTTAACTATCCTTAAACAGAAAATGATGGAAAAGCCTGTGTGTGCTTAACTAAGTGCTCGTAAATTGTTTTTTCCCCAAATGCAGTTTTGAATTTCAGTTGCATCTCCTGATAAAAAGTCCTCTGAGTAAACGATCACAAGTGTACACCAGCAAATACAAAACTCACTTTCTGACACTTAAGTAGTCCTGCATTTTATCCTTTCACCATCCCGAAATCGCTCTTTAGTTCAGAGCAGTCAGAAATTACAGTAGCGAGTGAACATGATACAAAATGCGTTCAGTCTGTGAAGGTTATGTACAAGCACCTCAGTCCTACATTTGACGAACACATTCCACATTGCTCTGTTGAACAGGAGCGAGTTTGGCTGGGTATGAGAGGAGCTGAAAGGGAGGTCAGCAGACAGTGGTCAAAGAAGCTTGTGAAGCCTATCTCACAATGTATCACTGACATTTAAGATTCCTTCAAGGAAAGCTTAGTTAGTTTTATTTACATGTAACCGTGTAACACACCGAACTGCAATACTCTGGTCTCTTTTTGCGTCTTTATCAAATGTGATATCTCATTGCTTAACCCTTGTAGGATTGAAAAATAAACATATAAAACTACCACACTGTTGCATTTTTAAAAAATAACAACAACAGCAACAAAAAAAACATACAGTCAAGAGTAATGTGTAAAGGTCCCAACAGTTACCCAAGCAGCTCTTGCATTATCGTATCGATAGTGTTTCAGACAAAAGAGCTCTCAGATTGGACTGAAATAGCACTGTTGCATTGCACTGATTTGTCACTCGACTTTCCTTTGGATGCCTCTGTGGACATCATACCCATCTCCACTTGGGCACCTGTGCCAAGGCAACATGTTTTCGAACAAGACAACTGACACTTTCAAACAGTGCGGTGAGTACAAGCCACAATCAGCCCAGTGGCCCCTGTTCAAAGAAATGTGCAAATCATAAACTTGAGTGGCAAGAAGGTAATTAACAGAAATAACTGCTCCCCGTGTTAAAGCGTTTATAAAACACTGCTATTCGTTGGATACATAGTGTGACCATGCTTGATTCGGATTTTAAGGGGAGCATCAAGTCTGAGTTAAGTATGGGCTGGGCACATCCAGCCAGGGAATATAAGACTGCATCACCTAGGAAAGTTTAGTGCTGGGGTGCACTGAAGAGAGTTGAGGGGGACTGAAAGCTGGCTGGGGGTGAAGGGCCGACATGGGGTAGAGGCCAGGGTGCAGAATGTCCCCGTATGAGGTGCCCACTTGGTGCCTGTACATGTGGGCGGGATTGGGGGCCAGGAACTGTCTTTGCATCATTAAGGAATGAATGGCGAAGGGGGGCATGAGTGGTGACAGAACAGCCTGGTTCTTCAAGTACTGCAGTGGATGGGAGTAACTTGGGGTGACGTGGGAGCCCAAGCTCTCACACATGTCCTGGACCTGAGATACAAATGTCCCTGGATACAGCCCTTGGAATAGGTGGGAGTGCAAGGGGATCTTGTGGCCCTCTGAAATGTAACTGTTGATGTGCACTGCGTGAGCGGGTTCTGCTGGCTTCATGGACTCACTGTCAGCTTCCGGCGTCCTTGGTTTCCCCGGGCCGTCTCTTTGTGTCGAGCAGTGCAAGGGTGTCACAGCCCGGATCTTCTTCTCCGATGGTCCGTTCTCCAAATCCTCAACGCTCCTTTTCAGTGGCCGTGCAGTGCAAATATTCTGTGGGCTGCTTTTTGCACTCAGAATGGGCCGAGCCATCTCATCGATCTTGTAGCTCAAGGTCTCTTCTCCTCTGCCGTTGTGTGATTTCTCCAGAACCTTTGAGTGAGATTCAGCTACCTTTTTAGATGCGGACACTGTCATGGGAGGAACACGACAGGCCCTGGGATGGTAATCCATGGTTGAGCTCTGACTGTTGCCTGCTTGAAAGAGAGGAGAGTTTTTAATGTCCGATTGCATTGTGGGATGTGGGATGCCAGTGAGAGCGGATGAGGAAAAAGGCAGTTTGTGAGGAGAGGATTTTGGGAGACTCAAATCAGTTGGTTGCTCCTCTGTTACCCTTTCTGCAGGAGGTCCCTTTTCTTTCTGACTAAGCCGGGCACAGAAATTCAAACCCACATTGTCGGGATGCTGACTTGGGGGAAAGCCCTGGGCGGTCTCACAGTCTCGAGGGTAAATGTCTCTGCTAAGATACTTGCTTATCTGCTCCTTGCTCAGGTGGTGCTCAGTTTGTCGGCAGATATTGTGTAGGTGTGGTGAGGAGTAAAAGTCACTCAGGAAGCTGGGAGCCTGGCCAGGACGAGGCATCTCAGCAGATTTCTCCATGCTGGAAATGGGGTCGGCCCTCATAATGTACGGCTCTCTTATCGGGGTAGGCTGTGGCATTGGTTGTTCTCCCTCACTACACCCTTCTTTCTGAGCGCCCTCTGTTGAGGACCTCCTGTCCTCACTATCCCTGGGTTTGAAGCTTTGAGCATGCTGAATAACTGATGGTCGTTTGATCACCATGTTGGTCTCTGCAGTGGAAGGAGCATGGGAGCTCTGCTGTCCAGCAGATGAGTATTCTGTACTACTGCTAGATAACCTCCTACTGACCAATGGAGGTGGGGGTCCATATGGGTAATTATTAAGCAGTCCCGTTCCACTAACTTGGGACAACATCTTCTTCTTAGCTAATGGAGACATGATGCCAGGATTACCCCTAGGGTAGAGGAGAGGATTAAAATTGAAGCAGGATTCTTCCTTTTTAGTGGGCTCGGCCCTTTCAGGTGGGATTTCTGGAGATGTGACAGGTTTCTGTTTAATGGTCGGCAGCACCATTCCCACCCTGGTTTTGGCCCTCTTTTGGCCTAGACTGTTCAATGTTTACAAGGGCAGCTGGAGGTACCTTGTATTCCAGCATCCCATGCTGCCATTGGTCCGGTGTGTGAGAGTTGGGGAGAGAATGACTGTGGTGCAGCGGCATGGCAGCAACAGGGAACACGTCACAGTCCTCTGACTTGAGTGGCGCATCATCTTGTGGAAGTGAGGGCAAAACATTCCCATTTGCATGCTCATATGCGTTGTGGAGCACAGGTTGATCTTCATCCTTGATTACTAGCTGCACACCTTCATCTTCAGTAAGAGGACTATTTGCTTCTCTGTCCACCGGGGTAAGAGCCAGGGACTGTTGGCTATCCTGCTTCTCCTGGAGCTGTTCCGTGTCCTCCATCCCCTAAAGACAGATAGAAACAATTCTTAATGGTACAGAAAAACTAAGAATATTGACAAGCATACATTTCTAACACAGTTACAACCACACATAAGATAAGCCATATGATGTGCCCCCAGGTGATACAACATTTGTACATTTTTGTATTTTATTCCAAATTCTTTGACCTATAATAACTTTTATATAGTTTACATATATAGCTATATCAAGTCTACATTCTCACTTCTACAGTATTCGGTAAATAGGTAAAAAGAGATGGGTGAAAAAATGACATGCATGTTATTATTCTGTTATACCTCAAAGTAAGTTTCAAGGTCCTTTGAACGCTTTAAGAGTAGTCCGAAACCATCAGAAACTATATTAACAAACTTGCTAAAGACATGCTAATGGCCAACATCTAAAGCCCCGTTCACACCGCCAGCGATTTTGTCGCTGTATGTCGCTACACTCTAAAAAATGCTGGGTTGTTTTAACCCAATTTTGGGTCAAATATGGACACACCCAGCCATTGGGTTACATTTTCAAATTGCATTTTTGATCCAACGTTTGGGTTTGTCCATATTTAACCAAAAAATGGGTTAAAACAACCCAGCATTTTTAAAGTGTAGTCTCTGTACTGTGAAGTCGCTTGTGGGCGTTGGTAGTGCTGTCGCTCTAATGTTATTGGTTGACTGGACGTCTGGCCATATCTATACCATCACAAGTGATACCAGAGCTGCCAACCTCTCACGCTTTCGCCGTGTGACACACGGTTTTGCCAGTTTTCACACGCACTCACGCCACACATCACATTTCTCACGCAAAAAAAAAAAAAAAAAAAACTCCCCGACCATAGATGGCGCTGATGAGCGTCACTGAACCCTATGCGCTGCACCCCGAACTTAGTAACAGAAGAAGAGATACAAGAAAGACGGCGGGGAAAACCGCGATGACTGGTGATGATAATCTGAGCTCAGCTGAGAGGTATGTCACAAATGTCAACCTTGAGTACTACTTACGCTCTTAAACTTTACATCTTGAAATAAATAATTTGCTTGTGTGTTCGTTTGTGAACATGAGTGACAGCTGTCATAGCAGGAGAGCACCTTGTTAACCTAGTATAGGCTGCTGAATGTTCAAAACATCAGTTCCTAGCATTGTTTATTCACATGGCATTTATCTTTTTATTAACAGGCCAAAAGGACTCACTTTGGATGAAGATTATTTTCTGTAGGACTTAATAGCAGCACTTTTTCGAACAGGTAAGAGATGTATTACAAAGAATTTAACAAATATGGAAAATTTGTGCAACAGAAGTTAGGCTCGTTTTTTAACCGAGAGTAAAGTTATTAAACCAACATGACCATGAATTCTTTAAGGTTTCAAAGATGTCCCGTAAGAGACCTCTGCCAGGACAAAAGCGAAACCTTTTATTTTATTTAAAGAATCATCCAAGTGAAAAAAGACAGACAAACACACTGACAGAACAGCCAGAACAACTGATAGAAACGACAGGACAGACAGAGGAGCAACGAACAGGACAAAGGGAGCATCAGGCAGAAATGATAGAAGAACATGCAGAAGAGCAACAGACAGGACAAATGGAACGAGCAACATGTCAGATGGAAGAAGACACAGAGGGACAGATAGAAGACACAGAGGAACAGATAGAAGACACAGAGGGACAGATAGAAGACACAGAGGGACAGATAGAAGACACAGAGGGACAGATAGAAGAGACCCCCCCAATCCAACAGCAGGGCCAGAAGAGTCGTGCTCTGGCTGGAGCAGCAACATATAGATCCATTTTCAAACAGGAGTGGACCTCTTCATGGCCATTTATTACCAGAGGGAGCCGCAACACGCACTACTGGTGTGCAGTCTGCCGTATTGAAAATTCATGTTGCCACCAGGGTGTTGCAGATGTAGTGCGCCACATTAAAACCAAAGGCCACCAAGAAAAGCAAAAGGCTCTACAGTCCACAGCCACAATATTTCAATATGCAATGCCTGTTTCCTCTGTTGGGGGGATGTCTGCACAAGAGGTTAAGGTATGATATGTGTAAAGGTTCAGAAAAGAGTTTTGAGTTATAGTTGATCACGGTAATGTCATGGTTGATAGTTTTGACTAATTTAAGGTTGTGTATTTCAGTGTAGTATAGTCCAATTTTCTTAATTTGAGATCTTAGTTGCTGAATGAGGTTTTTTTTTTTTACCTGTGCCCTATTATCGCAGGTATCTATTTGAAATAAACTCTGGTCTTTTGGGAGGATTAATAATCTAATTTATTACAGACAAGAAGGGCTGAGGTCAAATTGACAGCTGGGTTGGTAGTTCACAACATCCCCCTAGCGTTTGCAGACCACCTGGGGCCTCTCCTAAAAGAATGTTTTGGAGACTCGAAGACAGCGCAGGAGTACAGGTGTGCCAGGACTAAGTCATCCTGCATTATCAATGAAGCACTCGCACCATATTTCACACAGGAGCTTGTGAAAGGAGATGAAAAAATCCCCGTATACCCTTGTTACTGATGGGTCGAATGACACTGGTATTTCCAAAACTTGAGATTTTTCTCCTTTGCAAAGCACATACTTTTTTTTGCATTCTTAAACATCTATCAACATAAACATCTGTATGATTCTAACTTGTCATTATTATAGGAGTGGAAAAGATGAACCCGCTTACTGTCCGGGTCTTTATGGGCAGCAAAGTTGTTCACCAGTTTTTAAGTATGTGCACAACAAGTGGGACAAGAAGTGGGACAGCAAGTGAGATCTTCACCAAAATTAACGGCACCTTAGAGGAACATGGCATCCCTTGGGATAATTGCATTGGTCTCTCAGTCGACAATGCAGCTGTGAATATTGGACCACATAATTCCATTGCCTCTAGGGTCCTCCAGAAGCATCCCAACACCTATATTCATGGTTGTCCCTTGTCACGTGGCACATAACACCGCCAAAGCTGCAGGAGTGGGATTTTTTAAAGTGAGTTAAGGCTTGATTTATCTTTACATGTAACTTTTTATCTGTATCCTAATTACATGCATTGACTGAATGTGTTATAATTTGATTAATGCATTGCAGGTGTCCGGTTTTGATTTGGAGGATTTGGTAGTGGACATCGGTTACTGGTTCAAGGGTAGTACAAATCGGAAAGGATACCTGACAGGTATGTATCTTTGATACTATTAAGTGCAATATTGAAATGTTGTGCTGTAGAAAATATATGATATGGAATTAAATGTCTGAAACAGAGTTTTGTGAGCTCCATGAAGCAGAGTACATGGAGGTCCTTCTGCATATCTCGGTTCGTTGGCTTAGCCTTGAACGTTGTGTGACCAGGATCCTGAGGCTGTATGAACCTCTGGCCAGCTACTACAAATCTGCTAGTATGGTCATCAATTTTCAATTTCATTATGCAGCAACTACATGGATTGTCACATATTTGTATTAATGACAACCTCTTGTTTGGTGTTATTTATTTATTGATTCAAGATGAAAATCAGGCCAGGTTCAAGAGGCTTGCGAAGACATTCACTGACCCCATGACAGAAGTGTACCTGCTGTTCTTCCAAGCCACCGTACCAACTTTCACTTCTTTCAACTTGCTTCTTCAGAGAGAGCAGTCGTCGATATTTTTGTTACATGATGAGGGTGGGATTGGATTTTGCTGTTTTTTTCCATTATGTGTTTCTTGCTGATATCTGTAGGGATCCTCTAAAACAAGTTTGACCTACTATTTTTGTAAATGTCTGTTACAGATGGTGAAATTCGTACGCAAGCTATGTTCCAAGTTTATGGTTCCAGCAGCTCTGCAGGGTCATGAGGAGCTTTGTGAAATTGCCTTTAAAGAGAAGGCAAACCATTTACCAGGTTAGTGTTTGACTATTGATATGATCAAACACTGTGATATGTTAAATGTGATATTTAGCCTTGTACCTAGCCTTTTTGCCACTTCATGAGTAGAAACCTAGAAAGGTTTGTGGTAGTCCTTCCATTAACCGTGAGCTTCTGGTTGGATTTCTTGCCCTATGTGTCTAGCTGATATTGCCACATCAGCATGTTAAACCATTTATGTTAACCTGAAATGCTGTATCTGTGACAGGAAGAAAGTTGAACATTGGGTTCACAACCAGGGCTAAACTGAACAGATTACTTGACGAGGGTGACATCACACCACAGCAGGTGGATTCATTCCATGAAGCTGTGTTGTGTTTCCTGACAAGTGCTGTGGATTATGCACTTAAGAAGCTGCCACTTAAAGTGCCACTGATCAAACATGCCAAATTCATAGATGTACGGCAGAGGGCTGCAAGTGACATCGAAGATGTCCTGTACTTTGTTGAAAGGTTAGTTTTTTTTTTCTCTAATTATTATCTATCATCTTAGCTAAAATACCCTGTGTTTTATAATGAGGTATGTTCACTCCAAAACTGCATATGAGCTATTCTTATGTGGCTTCTCCTCAAAGATCTGTATGAATTGCTGCTGGTTGATGACAATATACCTAAAACTTAACAACTTGTAACTCTACTTTCATAAATAGGTTTCCCCATCTCCTCCCATATCATGGACCAGAGGAGCATGACCTTCTGGGTGAGGAGTTTCTAAATTATCAGACCATGCCAATAATATCCCTGCAAGACGAAACTGAAATGGAAAGCTTCTGGGCTGAAATGGCAACTCGGAAACATAAGGTAATTTTTTTTTTTTTTGGCTGGTGTGTCTTGGTTACATCTGTTGCTTAAACTTTGTTGCATGCATACGTGTCATGCATGTTGCAAATAATGCATGTTTTTATCTTAACTTTGTTAATGGATCAACCTACAGTATACTTAGAGTATTAATTAATCAAAACATCAAGCTATGTTTTTCCATTGTGTTCTTTGGTGCATTTTCCATAGGTGACTGGAGTCAAAGAATTTGAGAGGCTTGCTGCTGTGGCCAAGCTGGTCCTGGTGTTGCCCCATGCAAACGCAGATGCTGAGAGGGTGTTTTCAGTCGTGGGACTGAACAAAACCAAAAGAAGAAACAGCCTTGCATTGGATGGCACCTTGTCATCAATAATGACCATAAAGATGGCCAATCTGGAGCCCTGCTTCAAATGGGAGCCCCCCTCAGATATCATCAAGGCCTCCAAGAAGGCCACAGGCCAGTATAACCATGCCCACAGATCATAGGCAAGGACTTTACCCAGCTTCTGATCTGTATTTGATACTGATTATGCCTCATTTTAAGTTATTTGTGTAATGTATTCATCTGTTTTATTACTTGAAAAAGTTGTACTGTTTAATAACTTTATTTGTTGCACTTTGATTCTGATGGAGCATGTGCTGTG
>JARPMJ010007361.1:37500-40000 GCA_033366665.1 Phoxinus dragarum | reverse complement strand
TTGTGTTGTTGATGGACTCGATCGATCATCGCTCTGAATCCCATACAGATTTAGTCTTGTGCAAAAACACGATTTTCTACGCTTTTTGCTCAAAATGTTGCTTTTTTTATATAACTTAACCGTATTTATAATGTGTTGATAAAAAAAGAAAGCATGAAGCTAGAATATTTTTTGTCTTTCAGGCTCTGTTCTTTTTTTTCATATATGTTCCCAGCACTATTTGAGGCTACGTTCCCAGCACTCCTTAAATGTAAATGCCAAAGTTGGTTTTACTTATAGTCTTTGGTCCATATTACATTATTCCCTTATTATTATTTATTTGCCAAAGGTGAGCCATTATGCATATAGCCATCAGATACAGATTCTGTAATCTACATAGTAAGAGCATATATTCATATATTCTGGTGGCCAAAGGTTTGTGAAAATGTTTTTTTTTTTTTTAATGCGGGTGATGGCTGTCAAACTCTTTCTCTCTTGTGGGACAGGTTAAAATATATTTCAGGTTAAAAAAAATACCTAAATAGTAACATAATATATTTAAAGTGCAAAACATAACATATAGTAAACTGTGTAAGTGTGAATATAGTAAGTGTGAATTTAAATTCACTTAAATATGATGTCAAGTTCACTTAAATAAAACATAAAAGTTATAAAATACTATCAAAAACAAAAAAATGTGCTAAAAGTATTTAAACGATCAGTATCTATAGGCTAAGTTCGCTTGTTGCAGTACAAATGAAAAACACAGTTGTAAACTAGTCGTGTAGCCTACTCAAACTGCACACTTAAAAGTATAATTTTATACACTAAAAAGTGGGCCAATTTAGTCCCTTTATTGAAATAGTTCACTTACAAGTAGGCCTATACCTCTTGATATTAGTATACTTATAAAATATACTTGAACTTAACTATAGGCTTCTTAATGAAATGAACTTGAAGTATGGCAAACATTTTTGTAAAGGGAGTAAAGTAATTTAACTATATAGTGTGACGCATGGCTCAGCTTTTATCACAGCACAGCTTTTCAAGGACGAGCTACACGTTTTTTTCAGAGTGTTTTGAATGATACGTTGTATTGCGCAAGCGACTTGCTGTAGTATGTGATTAAAAAAAAGATTCAGATTCATTGATTCTGTACATGTTATTTACTTCTTTTTATAAAATATTTAGCTTAGCTAAAGTATTTGACTTCGTTATAGCGACAAATGAGTGAGTATTTTAGTTATTCTAGTTAGTCTTCACAGTTTAGGCTACATTTTTTCAGTTTGCATTTGCTTGTGATTGTTCATTCATTTAAAACACTCATTTCTCCGACAGCACTGCGTCTGTAGGCCTATATGGATATTTACCCATAATAATTTACAAAAAAGTTATCGTGTTAAATATTAATATTAAACATTTATGTTTTCAATCTCGACACCAATCAACCAGCATCATATCTGTAGTATTCCCTTCCGATTTCAAAGTGATTAATCTTGTACGGTACAAAAGGAGCTAGCCTAGCACACAGCCTCTAGATATCACATTTATCACTCACTGACGGATGAGGCTCTGGGATGTTGCAGAACAGCATTTTCCCTCTTACAGATTCTTTTTCATTTGTCATGTTTATCTCCACATATTGTGAATATTAGTTCAGACCACCTTAGAAGCTTTTATGAAGCATTGTGATTTAACATTTTAATGAAAACAAAGCATTGTTTGCTTGTCAATGCTGATTAAAACGATAGCCCAGTGCTGTTGTATTATACAATACTTGTTGTCACTAAACTGAAATGATTAATTTCCAGATTTCCAACAATTCCTGCCCATGATACAGACGATGCTCTCCAACTCCCGCCAGCACTATACCAGATTTAATTAGGTTCCCCACCTCAGTCCTCGACTGCTTAGCCGGAGACATGGACAACAGACCATAATCTGACAGGCGTCTGGAGGAGAGGGAGAAACCCAGTCTTTCCTTCAGAGAAGCAGCGAAATGTGGCGCATCTCCGCTCTCTTCACACCCCATTACCCTCTATCCCATCCCGATCTCCCGATCTCCAGGTGAGAATCACACACAGGCCACATACACACACACACACACACACGCAGGCTACACACAGGCCACACACACAGGCTACACACAGGCCACACACACAGGCTACACACAGGCTACACACAGCACAGGCCACACACACAGGCCACACACACAGGCTACACACAGGCCACACACACAGGCTACACACAGGCCACACACAGGCTACACACAGGCCACACACACAGGCTACACACAGGCTACACACAGGTTATACACACAGGCCACACACACACACACACACACACACACACACACACACACACACACACACACAGAATACACACATGCTACACACACACACACACACACACACACACACACACACACACACACACACACACACACACACACACAGGCTACACACAGGCTACACACAGGCCACACACAGGCCACACACAGGCCACACACAGGCCACACACA